>CM022400.1:66473332-66498039 GCA_011833715.1 Carcinoscorpius rotundicauda
TGCTTAACTATTTACATACGTTGTTTATTACGTATTTCGCTTTAATACACTTAACTACTTACCTCACATTGTTTAAGGTGTATATTCTTAACTACTTACAATAGATTGTATATTTCATGTTATCGTATAATTTATATCATTATAAACTGTGCTGTGTTTACGATAATTGTACATTTCTTGTGTGTGACAACACTTTATTTAAAAATATGCTTGAAATACACAAGTAAATATATCATTATTTTTTAAGAAAGGTAAGGTCTGTAATAACGATGGTAAATTACGTTATTAATTTTTTTGAAAAAGTCCTAAACACCTTTATAAAAAATAGGGTAGACAGTAAGTGCTGTGTTCCAGAGAAATGTTGAGTTTAAATCAAACCGTTTCAGTTTACAACACTTTATCAGTCTATATATTTTATCTAATAAGGCTTATAGTTTTTTCTCATACAATCCTTCTTAAATATTGTAACTCATTATATAAAACAAGCTAACCTTGAAAAATAATCTGTTAATTATCTTGTATTTACGTGTTTGTCATACTGCATATAATTATGTATTAGTTCTGTACAATTCAAGATGGATTGAGTTGTTCTAAATTTTAGGGTTCAGTTCCTTTTTAAGCCTTCAATATTGATTAAAATAACCAAACAACATAAGATTTGTCTCCAGATTATCTTGTTGTAAATAAAATGCTAGAGACTACAGTTACTTAACAGTTCGCTTCGTTTTCTTGTTAAAGCATTTCCACAAAGAAATTCTTATTCAAATTGCAGTCAAAATGGAACATCATGTAAAACATTAATCCAACTTAACCTCAGGTCTTTCCAAATATCCTTCCAGAGGCCTGGCGGAATGTCTGCAGACTTATAGTACTGAAAACTTCGTTTTAATACCCATGTGGGCAGACCACAGATAGGGCTTCGTGAAGCCTTGTTCTGAATAACAATAAACAACTTCACAAACAAAAACTTACCAAAACTCGTTTGAATAACTAGTAGTTTTTACAACATTGTAGTAACAAGAATACATTTTGTTTTAACCAAATGGAGTAACATTTTATCTTTATGGGTTAGTTTATTCCCTTCAAGCTTTGTAAACTAATCATTATTTCACGGTTTCGTATCCCACAGGTTCTATTGTGGTTAATATCATATTGTCTTGTAAAAAACAATATAATAAAAGCAAGTTTATAATATCTAATTTTTTTGTTAAACAGTATAATTCAGTTTTACCTAAACCGGTCATACTGCAAAATAATTCAATCATTTTATTACTAGTAATATGGTGCCCGATGTTTTGAAGCTGGGAAAACTTATATGAATATAATAGAATGTAATTTTATTACTTGAACTAATCTGAATCCTGATATGAATATAATAAAGTGTTATGTCATTAATTGAACTAATCTTACACCTGGTATGACAAATATTCTATATGGACATGAACAAATGACCAGAGACTATTTAGCAAATTAACGCCACTCATTCTCCCCAAAAAATCTATGCCGGGTTTTTTCAATACTAAGAAGTGTAGTTGACTATCACTTTAATAACACTTGTAAGAATGGACGTGTTTACCAGGTGGATTCAGTTTGACGACTGCTAATCTGTGTCTATTATAGAAGAAGTGGTACTAGTCCCAATAAGGTACTTGAATACATTGAGACAAGATAGGTATTTATAAATAATTTACTGAAATACATCTAAAACAAGTTCTTTAAACAAGAGAGAACAACAACAATTTATCAACATCGTTGTTTTCAAAATCAGGGAAGGTAGTTCTCCTTCCCTGGTGATTTGGGTCGTTTGTAATAGAAAAATTTGGAAAATAAAAATTACATATCAAAATGAGTTTTTTCCTTCTTTCTATTTGTGTTTGAAGACATAACTTTAGAAATGTTGTTTCTAAACACATGTAGAAAGCAAGAGTAGATGATGGAAAATATCCAACGACAAAAGAATATTATTTTTAATGAGAATTTTTATTTTTATAATCATTCATACTGTAGCTGAAAAGTGAAAATTAAAATATTTTCTTGCATAATTCAACAAAATTTTACAATAAACAAATCGTTAATCAAATGATAAACACTACAGTATAGTACTGGTCAATAAACTGAAAGAATCCAGAAAACGTCATAATTTGTCACAGTACTAAAACAAAATTATTAGTTTTCGTATATAATGAAACATTTTAACAGTATGGAACTATTTAACATCAGTAGACAGAGCAGAAAGAGACAAATATATATATGATATGTAAATATTTATTGTGAAAATAAAGTAAAAAGAAACCTTTAGTCTATCAAATTCGTCTTTCTCTGTAAATTACCGTTACACATCTTCCTCCAGTTCCACCAGCAACTCTTCTCCCAGGCCTTCAACACCATATACACCAGATTCTGTCACACCACCAAGTACTTACTGGCACAACAGAGGTAGAAATATAAAAGATCATCAAGCCAACAAAACCTATATTACCAATCCTTCCTACAGCACCTCCATGTCCTTCTGTACCATCTTCAAATTCCTTATACCACCACCAAGTCATATTACACCACCTCCAATCCTCGAATAACATCTATAAGCTTTTCTATACCACAAAGTCTTCCTATCACACCTTCAAGCCCTTATATACCACCTCCTAGCCCTCTGAACCTCCCCTATATACTCCATTATATCCTGTGGCTTTAGAAGGTTAAATGTCCTCTTTACCAATAACTACTGAGTACACTAGTAAGTTAACTTATCCTCAGAGATGAACACAATTTTTCAAGTTATAACATATTATGTTATATACACATCTACATAAGTCAGTACAAACTGATAATAGTTATACAATATCATTCAAGTAAAATGAGTTATTAAAGTTCTGATGTAACTTTATCAGAGTGACTCAAGATTTTTGCACAAGAAACAAATATATCTTTATGATAATTACATGATTTCATGTTTTTCACAACATATTTTACACAATCAGACATAATTAGTGAGTAAAATAATCGATAGTAAACAACTTTACGATATATTCTATTAAGTTCAACACTTAGGAACAGCATTACAAACGGGTACAGTATTGTTGGATGTTAGGATGTGTTCCTTTGTGTTGGTTTAATTTTGGGTTTAGTTGTTGTACAGGTAGGATTCCTTTGATTTTGTGCTTGTTTATAACTGTTTCCCTATTTAGTATCTGTGTGTTTTCTATGTTTATGTTGTATTTGTTTGAATTGCGGTGTTCGAAAACGTGTGAAGGTGACTTTTTATGTTCTTTGAATCTGATTTCCATTTTCCTACTTGTTTCTCTAATATAGAATTCGCGGCAGTTATCACAGTGTATTTTACAAATAATGTTGGTGTGGTGTTTGTCAGTGTATTTTTTACATAGTATAGACCTTAGTCTTGTGCCTGGTTTTTGAATAAATTTAATGTTTATTGTAATGTTGTGTTTTGTTATAAGTGTTTTCTTATTTTAATCTGATATCGGGAACATATGGTGTACACGTTAACTCACACACCCCAGTATTAAGTTTAACACTAAGATCACAAGAACCCATATACAATTAAAAACATAAATCCACATAAAATCACCCATACTGGATTATACATTCCCTGAGACTTAGCACATGAAAAAAACAAAACTGAACATATCAAAAAACCAAATAAACACAGCCACAACACAATGTTCACCTGATAAAATTAAAAATGAAATCAAGAAAATAAAACAACACTTCATCAACATCAACAAATTTCTTTAGAAAACCGTGGAAAAAATTGTACGTACACACAAAGACAAAAACAAACAAAGAAACAAGAGTAAATCTCAAGATACAACACATTACAAAACCTTATACTGTTGCAGACTATATGTTCCCGACATCAGTGAAAAAATAACCAACATTTGAGAAAAACTTAGATGAAAGAAGTTACTCTAAACACAAAATCTATTCAAAAACGAGATGCAAAACTAAAGTCCATACAATGTGAAAACAACACTGACAAACAAAACACCAATATAATTTACAAAATACAATGTTACAACTGCTATGACTTCTATACTGGAGAAATACAAAGAGAAAAATGGAAACTAGAATCAAATAACACAAAAAAACACCTTCACACATTATTAAACAATTCAAATCAAACAAACACAGCATAATCAAAGACAGTATTTTGATACTAAGTAGGGAAAGAAATGTAAACAAACGCAAAATCAAAGAAGCCCTAGGTATGCAACAACTTAAACCAAAATTAAATCAATATAAAAGAACACCTTTATACTAATAGTAATTAATTATCTAACATAAAATTGCAACGCCCCCTACAATCCTCTACCCGTTTATACTCTTGTCCTAAAGACATGTGCCCGGCAAGGGTGAGTTGCAAACTCTCTCTTTGTTAGCTTGAATATGATCTAGGAAGGTCAAAACGTTGTTCTCTGCTTATCCATACAAGTGTTAATAACCATACTAGCCGATCTGAGACACATTTTCTACACTTAGGAATTCCACACATGACACTGTACATGCAGCTACTCAGAAATGGAATATATTAATCATGAATTTCAAAGCTTTCAGAGAACATGTTTAGGATAATGAGCCCTGAAGGGTTTTGTGACATACTGACCGTTTGATTCGGAAGTATTTTCTAACAACTATATAACAACTGTCTCTGCACAGTGGTTGCTAATTTTGAAGTTCTATAATAATAGCAGAAAGAAACATAGCCAGTTTCTTTTATCTGATCGAACAATGACACTTGACTGTCACTCTTATAAACTACTGGGATCCCAAATTCTTTTGCACTTGAATGTTTTTAAAAGTGACAGTGTAATGTCCAGTTCGATTAGAGTATCCCACAAATGAACGGTAATGGTATTTATTAGTTGTCTTCCTTCTACTTTATCATTCCAAACTCAGCTAGATGACAGAGCTTTGTGCATAAACCAACAGAAGCCAAACACTCTTGTAAATTACTTACAAACCAATGTACCAGACTCGATTTTAATGTGACGGAACGCGAACCATACACCCTATGAATTTTTGCCCCATTAAGATAACCTCTAAACTACGGCCGTCACACGACAAAAAGTAAATATAAATCTTTTATTAAGAGCACAGTAGAAAACCGACATTCATTTTTCTGGGGTTCTTCTTTGTCTATGTTTCCTCACTAGAGAACTGATATTTAAATAAATAAATCCTGGTACAAAATAAAAAAACAATCAAAGCTAAGCTTGTTGAAGTTCTAATTAAATAGAGACTTGGTTGTTTTCAATACAATGTGTACAATTAAGTGTTGTGTTTTCTCTGAGCACATCCATATCGGGCTATCTGCTGCTACAATAAAATACAGCGTGACTGGTGTAAAAGAATCTCTTTGAAATACTCGATGTATGAGACATTATCTGCCTCGCTAAAACGGTTATATATATGTACTCAAATATTCAAATATGAAATAAGGTAATTATTTGCCGAATTAATAACAAACTTTGTTTCATACTCTATAATTATACAAGTATAACCGGGTAAATGTATAACTAGCAAACAGCTTTCACAGAAGAAACAGGAACAAGACCCCCCACACACAGCTTTAGAAACTTTCAATGTTTACATGAAAACTTTATACCATTCCAAAAAGTACAGATATACTGTCTGCAGAATGACTCGAATCTTTAAACACTAACTGCAATGCTGCCATCTGTTGTTTTAAAAGAAAACAAAAGTATTTACCAAATCTGGAGTGTGAAATGGACTTTCTTGACTGGATATAAATTACATTTTGACTATTTTTGATGACTGTAGGTTGTAAAATTCGTCACTTCACAGAAAAAAGGAAAAACAACAACAAATGATAACCACCATGTGTATTTACGTGCATTTAATTTTATAAGAAAAGGGCGTCTTTCTTTGTTATACTATTTTCACATTTCAACTTGAAACTTTTACTTGTAAATAAGAAAGAGAGTTTCGATCAAATCAATTTATAAATGAAATACGTCGTTAAGCGCATAAATTACTCAAGTAGTTATAATTATTAAGATCTTATATACCTACCGACAAGTTTACAATAGTGTTTGTTATATATTCATGTGGATAACCATGAAAATTTGGAAGTCGAAACAAACTTAGAATCCAATACCTTAATATTCAGCTGTCCCGAAAATACGTTTTTATGTCATCTAGATCAGCACGGCACATATCGGTGGTTATGTCTCTCCACTCGTAACGAGAGATGCGCGGGATCCAATCCCTATCGGACCAAATATGCTCGCCCTTTCATCCATGAGTGAGTTATAAAGTGACGGTCAATCCCGCTATTCGTTGGTAAAAGAGTAACCCGTTAGTTAGTGGTGAGTGGTGATGACTAGCCGTCTTTCCTTTAGTCGGCCCTGGTATGGCCTAGCGCGTTAAGGCGTACACTTCGTAATATGAGGGTCGCGGGTTCGCGCCAGAGTCGTGCCAAACATGCTAGCCCTCCCAGCCGTGGGGGCGTTATACAGTGACGGTCAATCCCAATATTCGTTAGAAAAAAGAGTAGCCCGAGAGTTGGCGGTGGGTGGTGATGATTAGTTGCCTTCCCTCTAGTCTTACACTGCTAAATTAGGGACGACTAGCGCAGATAGCCCTCGAGTAGCTTTGTGCGAAATTCCAAAACAACCTTTCCTTTAGTCTTACGTTGCTATATTAGGAACATTGTTTGTTTGTTTGTTTTTGGAATTTCGCACAAAGCTACTCGAGGGCTATCTGTGCTAGCCGTCCCTAATTTAGCAGTGTAAGACTAGAGGGAAGGCAGCTAGTCATCACCACCCACCGCCAACTCTTGGGCTACTCTTTAAACAACGAATAGTGGGATTGACCGTCACATTATACACCCCCACGGCTGGGAGGGCGAGCATGTTTAGCACGACGCGGGCGCGAACCCGCGACCCTCGGATTACGAGTTCACGCCTTAACGCGCTCGGCCATGCCAGGCCTTATATTAGGAACAGCTAACGCTGATAGACCTCGTGTAACGTTGCTCGAAATTCAAACCAAACTATGTTGGATTCTCGTCGTTATGAATGCTGCCATCTGTTGGTTTTAGAACAGACAAAAACATTCACGAAATCGATGGAAATAAATTTGATTTAGACAAACGTGTGTTCGAAAATTTCTCCTTCAAAAACAAAATAATAATAACAAGTAATACCCAGTGTTTCTAAAAGTATTAAATTTTCTAAGATAATTGTGAATTTCTCTCATCACAAAGTTTTCTTATTTCTATTTATAACTTTAAATTAAAATTTAAAAATAAAAGTTCGATCAAAGAAAGTTTTAAACTAAAATTTTCAGTCAAGTAAAGAACTTTTACAGGTAGTAATAATTTTATAAATAGTATTCATTTCTTCTCACCCTAATGTTTGATATAAATTTCAACTCACCTATCTAATCTATAGTATATTCAAGTGAAATGAATGTAATTTTGAGCTTCATTATGTATATAGGAAAGCAGTACAGAAGATCCGATCGTGACAACGAGTCATGAAGTATTATTTAAAACATCGTTAACTGAATTAATGCCATAAAAATAAAAGCTGAACTAAAAGTGATAAACAGAACAAACAGTCTACAATAAAACACACAAGACAATGATATCTACAGATGGTTGAATCTTTCCCATGTTAGCAAGGAAGGCAAGGTGATCAGTACATTTGTAAAATTTAAAGTTTTGAAAATTTGTTATTCAGTTGTTGTCTGCCTTTCACACATTTACACGAAATGGACTAGGTGTAAAAACTAGACACAAAACGAGGCCTTTTGCAGAGATGTAAGAATACTGGGAAATTACTTAAAGCATGAATAGTAAATTTAAGGTGTTATTTCACTTACTTACACTAAGATCTCACGCTGCGAATGTCTATCATTTCATTTACACTTTACTATAGATAGTATGACATAGTTTTTCTTCAGTTAGAGAATTAATATTTATATAACTTTGTCATATCGCTTCTATAGTACTGCCTATATCATACGCAGAAGGTTCCAGGTTCGATACATGGCAGATAATGTGAATCTCTGAGGGTGACTCAGCTTTATAACAGTTTAAAAATTGAGTAATCAAATTTTACTCACATTATAAATGTTGCGGCGTGATACTGCTGTGAGAATTGGCAGGTTCTGAATAGTTTGCTCCCCAGTGGCTCAGCGGTATGTTTGCGGACTTACACGCTAAAATCCGGGTTTCGATACCCGTGGTGGGCAGAGCACAGACAGCCCATTGCGTAGTTTTGTGCTTAAATCCAAAACAACCAACAAAACAAAACAACTGAATAGTTTCCAAAAATAATCTTACCACGTTTCAAATACTCCTTTGACTGCAGCATAATAAACTAGTAAAGCACGTTTTTCAATAATCCATACGACAAATTAGCAGTGCATATGAGACGATCAATCAGAATTCATGTAATCACGACATTTTCAGTGTCAGAAATGCAGTACTCAACTGCACTTTGATGATAAGGGTTGGTGAGCTAATTAGATATAATTCAACAGCAAATGAAATAGAAATAAACCTTTAAAATCAATGAACAGAAAATGGATAACTTAAATAGTGGGTATAGATTTTATTTGAAAGTTTAAAAGATATTTCTTGAGTGACTGATCAAATTATTACATCTGGTCAAAAGAGCTACAACACGTGTTTTGGTATTTGTGTAAAAAATAGATTTCATGTTTCATATATCAGATCAATTTACTAATTTACTTTGTAAAACATTCGGCATCCTCATTATTAGTCAATTAAATAAAAATATATTTTAACTATTATGGATACTAAAAATTTTGATTATTTACGTATATTTTAATAAATATGCTTTCCGGACAAAAAACCGGAATTAGACGCTCGCTAAGTTTATTAAGGAATATATCACACGTACTAAATCGCTTATTACGTTTTCGTTAATAATTATGACATGTAACAGAATTTATCAAGCTTCCCTTACACTTGTAACCACTTTCAGAAATTCGGGTGACTTCGCGTAATCAAGTCACGTTCGACGAAGTATCTGACCAGCAGTTTACAACTCTTCGATAGAATGGATTTATGAGCTTTATTTTTCTCAAACGCGTGAATAGTTTGAAACGTCTATGCACGCGACCTTACTTTAAGATAAGGTAACGCGCTTGCCAGGTTGTACAGCTAATATTTAGAGATTACGACTCCGTCAGTGTGTGTTGAGAACAACTCTTCATGCTGTGACAACTAATCACACAAGATGTTTCTTTCTGTAACCTATTGTTTCAAATTCTGGTCAGAACTATTAGATGGTTATGAACGCTATCATCTCCAACTTACCAGTGACGGAAAAGAGGAAAGGCAATTCTACAACATCATTCACCTCTAATTATTTGTTGTACTTAATTTTTACCGAACATTGAAATTTTCGATCATATTCTAACTCCTCGTACGTTTGAAAAAGTTTACGTTATTTTATTTGAATTGAAAATACACGCCCCTTCGATAGCTACTCAAATGTCCTTACCACCATGTCTAACCAGAGTAAAGAAGAGAAGTCGCGTCCGCCTTTAGACAGCGTTGTTTTCTTAAATATTTCTTGTTCTTTTTGTCACTTTGTTTCGTAATTTTTTTATTTTTGCAGAATTTCTTTACTTAGTAAAGATGTTTTGCGATGATCAATATCTTCTCGTCATGATCGAATATCCTATTTTACGTACTTATTTCAGAATTGTATTTAGTTCACTTGAATATAGTACAGACTAGACAGGTAAAAAGAAATTACGATGCCAAGATCGAAGAATATTTGTTATTCTGAAGTGTTTCCTTCTTTTAGGTGCAGCTGGTTCACGTAAAGATTTTTCTTAAACAAGAATTCTTTTTATCGGTAATGGAATTTTCAACGCGAAGAACGATGTGTAACCTAGAGAGAGGACGATAGTCTCAAAGAGTAGAGGGTTTTCGAAGAGAGATGTTGCAACACAGATAAGACCTCTTCTGCACATTAGATTCTATTCCACCGCTGTGATCTCCTTCAACCCACAACTGTCACTGTGCTATAACAACTAATGAGCGTTGGAACAAGGTTATCATTTCAGGAGTTTTAGAGTCACCATGCAGCTTTGTCGTATTGAACACCTCGAACAAGTTGTGTGTGACAAGAAAACGTAAGCCAGAATGCAATCCCAGAATCGGTCACAAAATATGAAAGATTAAATATTATTTAAGACGATCCCTAATTTTGTTAATGGATTTAATAGACGTATTAAATCGCTTATTACGTTATCGTTTTATAATTATGATAAAAAATAAAGCTATGAAAACGTTCTTCAGATTTTTTGATAGAAAGAGAAAAGTACGAAGAAACAAAACTCTGCGTTTTGCACGTTTAAAGTCAATTGAACGAGGTGTGGAAACGTTTAATACGTTGGTCTCAATAAAATCGTTTAAAGACACAGAGGAAAATTTCTTTTGGCTTAGGTAGACAAAGCAGAGTGCTTTATTATTTATAGTTATATGTTAAGCTGTCATTGTGTTTGTTTAGAGTGCGAAATAAAAATTTTGGAACGTTACAGTTTTATTTTGAAAATTTGAATGACAAAAATGGGGAAACGGAGATGCTTGTGATGTGGTGGTTATCACATCCGTCTAACACGCCGAAGGTCCCAGTTTCAATCTCTGTCAAGCACATTTTTGGAAAACTCCTGTTCTCGTCATCGAGTGCAGACGTTTTTATTCTTGTTCCTGGTAGTCTTAGTATGAGTTAAGTAACTAAGGTAGGTGAGGAAAACGTTATTTTTTTCTGTTTTTTTTGTGATTTTTGGAATTTGTTTGAACATCTCTTCATCAACGCAGAATGTTTTAGAAGTTATGCGTCGTAGAGTCTTTCTGAAAACATCTAATTCAAGCCATGGGGCCCCCCAGTGGCTCAGCGGTATGTCTGCGGACTTAAACGCTAAAATTCGGGTTTCGATACCCGTGGTGGGCAGAGCACAGATAGCCCATTGTGTAGCTTTGTTACAATGTTTGGTGCTGCTTTGGTTAGTGCTATTGGTCCTCGCCCGGGAGGTTATGAGGTTACTTTTGTTCTCCCTGCTGATGTGGACCTGGCTATAGATTTTGGTCTTGTTGTTTATGGGGTACAATGCTCAGCTAATGGTGTAACTAAGCGAACTATTACAGTCTCTTTCATGGATGTACCTGAATATATAGAGGATGATGTGATACTGAATTAGCTTAGGGATTTTGACTGTGAAGTTAAAATCCCTATTGTTTGGAAGCGTGACCAGGACATATATTTAGGTATACGTCATGTTCGTGTGTCGTTTAGTGAGAAATGAAGCTCTTTGCCTTATGTAGTGATAGTTTTCGATCTTTTGGGCAAGGCAGTTATGTTAAAGGTAAAGCATGATCGGCAGTCAAAAGTGTGTAATTTATGTTTTGGGGCGGATCATTTATATCGCGATTGTCCCCAGTTTATTTGTCGACACTGTCATGTGCAGAGACACGTCCGGCAACGTTGTCCCAAGCTTGTTGTTCCTCTAGTGACGACGCTGAAGTGACAACGCCTGCTCCTTCTCGTGCTGACGCTGAAGAAGCCACGGCTGCCTCTTCTCGTGGAATGCCTGATGATACTGACAAATTTCTTTTTATCCACGCGCTGATTCGGAGATTTTCCTTTCAGGGGAGGCTGCAGCTACCCATTGGGTGGTGGAGGATCTTTCTTCCAGGCGACCGACGGTTTCTGGTGGGGCCAGGGAACGGGCTAGTAGTCATCCTCCTGCTGGAGGACGTAATTTTGATCGCCACTTCCCACCACATACGGGTAGTGGTGAGAGTACCGCCGGCAATGTGGAGGTGCCTCTTCCTCGTCGTTGGAAGTATGCTAGTGTGGTGGCAATGGATATTGGCGACACTTCAAAGAAAGGCAGTGGACAAAAACGGGTGTCGGACGTGCCAATACTACCGATATCTCGGGCAAAGGCGAAGGCGGTGTCTCAGCCATAAATGAGTTTTTGTGCCAGTTTGTTTGTTTCAGTTTAGTGAAAGAATGACTTTTATTGGTTATTGTACTTTGTGCATATTTGCTTAATTCTTTACATTTGTTCTTGTTACTTTTGTGTTTGCGTCAGTTTAATTTAAATTCTCGTACCTTTTTTCATCTTTTGCATGGCATATTTACTCAGGGTGGGAGTTTTGAATTGTAACGGTTTTCGTAATGTTAGTGAGCTGGCTAATTATCTGGATTTCTTTGTTACTCATTTTGATGTTGTTTGTTTACAGGAAACGTTTTTTACTTATGATTTTTATGATGTAGTATTGAAATTTTGGCCAGGTATAGCTTTTGTTAATAATTCTCCGATTGGACGACAAGGGGTTGCCATCTTGTTGCAGCGGTTTTTGAGGGATAATGTTACATTCGTCTTTTCTGATGGAGTGGGTCGGGTTCTGACTGTAAAGTTAACTTTCGAAACTTTGTCTCATCTGTTTTCATCTGTATATGCTCCTCGCGATATGTACGAGCGATAGGATTTTTTACAAAACTTGGAGTATTGTTTAGATGATTGAAAGGGATTGCTCGTTGTGGGATGTTTTGATTGTGTGGTGGATGTGGCACGCGATCGATTTCCTGTTCGTTTCTCCCGTGACACAAGCCCTTCGGCTTTTGTTCAGTTTCTTACTAAGTTTGATTTACTTGATGCGCATTATCTCTTATCGCCGACTACCCCTGGTTTCACGTGGAAGGGCTTTGTTAATGGTGAGATGATGTCGTCTCGTATTCATAAGGTTTTGCTTTCATCTACCTTGCAGGGGACTGTCAAACGTTTACATACGTTGTTGTTTCCTGGTGCAGATCATGCTTTATTAGGCTTCAACCTTACTCTGCGGCCTATTGTCAGAGATTCTAATTTCTGGCACTTCAATAACCAGTTGTTATGGGATGCTGAATATGTTGAAACCATAAAGCTGTTAATCGCAAGAAGTCGTAGTTGGTCAGTATATGGTACCAATAAAATTTCTTGGTATGAAACATTAAAATGCGCGTTCCGTTCACTTACCCAGCGATATTCGCTTCTTTGAGCGCGGGCATCCCGTTCTCTCAAATGTCAGCTTGCGTCATCCATTACTCGTGAGCTTGGAAAACTGGCCCGTTACCCAGGTATGTCTAAGGAAAAATTATATAAACTTGAAGTTGAATTGGAGACTTTGGATCACGATACCATAGAAGGTACGAGGATTCGTTCTCATATTCGTTGGTTTGAGGAGGGTGAGAGATCTACCTCTTACTTTCTTCGTATGGAAAAGGTCAGTCAAAGCAGAATTGAGTTTCGATCCGTGCTCACTTTTAGGGATGTGTAGGTGTCCGGTGTGAATAATATCGCTGCTGTTTTACATCAATATTATTCCGCACTGTACACTAAGGATGTCGTTCTGCAGGAAGGCATCGATTTCGTTCTCTCCTTTTTTGATAAAACTCTCACCATGAACAAGATCATACATGTGACGTTGCATTCCAGGAATCAGAAGTTCTCCAGACAGTTTATTGACTGGCAAATCTCCTGGTGTGGATGGTTTTACGACAGAATTTTACAAATGTTTTCTACCTCTGTTTGTAAACGACTTTGTATCTGTCAAGTCTGACCTTTTCTATTCTCCACAGTTGCTCAGTTCAATGTGTTCAGGGGTGATTGTTCCTATCCCGAAAAGGGGGGATCGACGGTTGGTGTCTAACAGCCGGCCTTTGACGTTGCTTTGTTCTGACTATAAGCTATTGGCCAAAGTGCTGGCTCGTCGCCTTTAATCTGTGATCTCCAGTTTAGTTTCCGATGACCAATTCGGATGTATAACTGGACGAGACGTTGTTGATACCCCATCAACGCTCGTTTTGCTATTGCAAACTTCAGCACGTACTGGCCAGGGTGGGATCTTTTTGAAGCTGGATCAGATGCAAGCCTTCGATCGTGTGGCCTATGACTATCTATTTCAACTTCTTGTTTCTATGGGTTTTGGTTCTACTTTTGTTCATTGGGTTCGTCTTTGCTATACTTCCATTTTTAGTTGTGTAGAGTTTAATGGATTTCTTACCAGTGATTTTGCTGTAACTCGAGGTATTCGTCAAGGATGCCCAATGTCTGCTTTACTTTATGTTCTCAGCGTGGAACCGTTACGCAATATGTTAGTTCATAATGTTCATATTAATGGTATTGGGGGTGATGTGCTTCTCAACACGTCATCCCTCATTTACCAGCATGCTGATGATACCACTTTGACTTTACGAGACACCTATTCTCTGCAGCATGTGTTGGATGTCTGCCAAACTTTTGGCAGAGCTACTGGAGGGAGGATCAACTGGACCAAGAGTCAGGGTTTGTGGGCTGGGTGCTCGGCCTCTTCTGCGGACTTTGTTTTGGGTGAGTTGCGTATTTCTCAAGACCCTATTATAATTTTGGGTATAGTTTTCCACTCCCGTTTCGACGTCATGCTGCAGGAAACATGGCAGGGTGTTTTACGCAGGGTATCTAGTATCCTGGTGTCGTGGCGATTTCGATCAATGTCGCTAAAGGGTAAATCGCTTGTGGTGAACTCCTTGGTGGCATCCGTGCTGTGGTACCCGTTGCAAATTCTACCGTTGCCACGACAGTTTGAGGCTCAATTTCGCAAATGTATACTGGATTTTCTTTGGCGCGGAGGTATACATAAAGTGGCATATGGTATTCTGATAAGGAGTTATGATTGTGGCGGTATCAACTTGGTTCATGTTTATTCCCGTAAACTTGCATTCCGTTTGAAGTTGTTGCAGCGTTGTTTGGATAATTCTTGTCCATCCACCTTGTGACAACTTCTTTCTGGATTTTTTTCCTGTTATGGGAATTTAGATTTGGGCTTTCGGGTTCTTCAGTGCCGAATTTTGCCACGTTTTGTGAAATTGTTGCCATTGTTTGTTCAGGAAATATTTCAAGCTTGGAAAATTCTTCTTGGGGATAAAGACCTACTCCCAGCTCCTCTTTCCCCACAAATTTTTCATGAGCCTCTGTTTCACAATCCGTCTATTGTTGATGTTCGGAACCGACCTTTTAATTTTCCTGGATTTATTACCGCAGGTATAGTCCAGGTCCGACATTTATTGTATGAGGTGCTCCCAGGTTTTCTCTCCGTGAAGGCAGTGATCGAATTGTGTACAGATGCTGACCCATTGGCCAATGTCAACACAATTGCTTCACACTTCACTCTGCTCAAGAAGGCGTTGCCTGTGGGCTGGATGGAGTTTTTGTCCACCCAGCTCGCTCCTCTACCATCGACCTTACATGTCGTTAACCTGTACTTCCTGGACCAATTCGATAACCGTGTCCATTTTCAGGGGTTAACCCTCAAGCAGTTGGTATTTTATTTACAGGGTTCACTTGCTGTTCATGTTCCTGCTCCATTCTACTGGGAGGATATTGTTGCTCCTGGAGATTGGAAACTCGTACGGAAAAGCACCTATTCTTCTTTTGAAGGTTTTAATGTTTGTGATGTCGATTATTTATTGTGGTTGCGGGCAATAACTACTAATGTTAAGCTGGTTCATATGGACAGACATCCCACGGGGTTGTGCACTTTGTGTTCACAGACGCGAGAAACAATTGACCATCTGTTTTTCCACTGTTCTTTGGTACAGCCTTTGTGGGCATATGTATATCAGTTATTGGCATATTATTTTGGTTGCCCTATTTCTAACTGGGTATGGAGGAGATGCCAATTGGTGGGATCTAATCCTATGTTACCCAGAAGATGCTGCAATATTTTTCGTTTCTTTACCAGCTTGACGCGAGAGGTTATTGTTTCTGCACGTTCAGTTTGTTTGGCACGTAATCGGGACATTCATTTACTTTCTTTGTTTAAAGTTAACGTACGGAAACATATTTACCTCCATTACAATAGATGTTTGTTAAATAACTCATTAAATGTTTTTTATTTCATGTATTCTTATGTTGGTACCTTGGTGACCCAAGGTGCCCAAGGTTATTACTTATGTTCTTTATTACGATAAGATGAACATTCTTTATTTGCATTGTTTTTTGTTGTTTTTCTATTTTTGTCGCCAATGGAAGATCCATTGCTTTCTTCTTTTGTAAGTGTGTAAATTGTAATTTTTAGTGGATTACATGCTGATCATAATTACCACTTTTAATTTTTTACCGAATTTTATTAACCTTGTGGTAAAGTTCAGCATGGTAATCCGTCTAATCTCCATTTCACATTAATCCATTCGTTTCTGTTTTATTTATTGTATTTTTTCTTCATACCCCCTCGTTGAGGAGGGATAAATAAAGAGAAAAAAAAAAACATCCGCCTAACACGCGGAAGGTCCCAGGTTCGATCCCTGGCTGGCACATTTTTATGTTTTAAACCATTCGTTTTCTTTAAAATCACATGGTGAAACCGTCGAACGATATTTTCTTCATGATGACAGCGTCAGAGCGTGAGACGGTTGAAAGTAATCACAGAATATTTCGAGTTTCCCCTACGCATGTTACCACTTTCAGAAATTCGAGTGACTGTTGTGTAATAAATCGAAACAGTAACTTTATTACTTTTGAATACAATTCGTGCACTGCTGCGAAATTTCATGTGCTTAAACGGTCTTCCCGTAATCATGTCAGGTTCCACGAAGTATTTGACATACACTTTACAACTCTTCGATAGAACGGATTTACGAGCTTTATTTTTCTTAAACGACTGAACAGTTTGAAACGTCGATGCATGCGACCTCACTTTAAGATAAATAAACGTGCTTGCCAAATTGAACTGGTAATATTTAGAGATCACGACTCCGTCAGTGTAAGTTGAGAACAACTCTTCATGCTGTTACAACTGGATGTTTCATTCTTTTACTAAGTGTTTCAAATTCCGGTCAGAACTGTTGGATGGTTATGTTCCTCATCATCTTCAACTTACCAGTGACGGAAAAGAGGAATGGCAATTGCACAGAATCATTCACCACCAACTATTTAATGAACTTGATTTTTAGTGCACAGCGAAATTTTCGATCGTATCCTAACTCTTCCTACGTCTGAAAATGCTCACATGTTATTTCATTTGATTTGGAAACACACGCTACTCATACAGCAACTCGAATGTCCTCACTACCATGTCTCGCCAGTCTAAAGAATAAAAGTAGCGTCCGCCAATAGACAGAATTGTTTTCTTTAGGAAACCTTGTTCTTTTAATCCAATTTCATCTGATTTATTAAGTTTAAGAGAATTTCTTCACATAGTAAAGATGTTTTGGGATACTTCATGTCTTTTCGTCTTGATCGAATATCCTGTTTTACGTACTTATTTCAGAATTGTATTTAGTAAACTTGAACATAGCACAGAAAAAACAAGTAAAACGAAATTACGATGCCAAGACCGAAGAATATTTGTTATTCTGAAGTGTTTCCTTCTTCTCGGTGCACCTGGTTAACGAAAATGTTTTTCTTAAAGAAGAATTCTTTGTTTCGGTAATGGAGATTTCGACAAGACGAACGATGCGACACCCAGAGAGAGGACGATATTTTCAAAGAGTTGAGGGTTTTCGAAAAGAGATGTTGCAACACAGATGAGACCGCTTCTGCACATTAAATTTTATTCCACCGCCGTGATCTCCTGCAACCCACAACTGTCAACGTGCTATAACGACTAATGAGCGTTGGAACAAGGTTATCATTTCAGGAGTTTTAGATTTACAATGCAGCTTTGTCGTATTGAACACCTCGAAAAAGTTGTATGTGAGAAGAAAACGTAAGCTTGAATGCAATCCCAGATACCGTCGCAAAATAAGAATAATTAAATATTATATAAGACGATCCCTAATGTTAATGGATTTAATAGACGTATTAAATAGCTTATTACGTTATCGTTTCATAATTATGAAAAAAATAAGCTATGAAAACGTTCTTCTGATTTTTTGATAGAAAGTGAAACTACGAAAACAAGAATTCTGTGTTTTGCACGTTTAAGGGCAATTGAACGAGGTGTGGAAACGTTATATATGGTGGGCTCAATAAAGTCTTTAAAAGGCACGTAAGAACATTGGAAAAATTTTTTTTTTTAGGCAGACAAAGATGAGTGCTTCATTATTTATAGATAATGATAAGGTGTCCTTAGGTTTGTGCTTGTTCAGAGAGCGAAAAAAAAATTTAAACGTAGTTGTTTATTTTGAAAATTTGAGTAGCAAAAACTGAAAACGAACGTGTTTGTGGTGTAGTGGTTATCACATCCGCCTAACACGCGGAAGGACCCAGGTTCGATCCCTGGCAGGCATATTTTTATGTTTTAAACCATTCGTTTTCTTTAAAATCACATGGTGAAACCGTCGAACGATATTTTCTTCATGATGTCAGCGTCAGAGCGTGAGAGGGTTGAAAGAAATCACAGAATATTTCGAGTTTCCATTCCGCATGTTACCACTTTCAGAAATTCGAGTGACTGTTGTGTAATAAATCGAAACAGTAAATTTATTACTTTTGAATACAATTCGTGCACTGCTGCGAAATTTCATGTGCTCAAACGGTCTTCCCGTAATCATGTCAGGTTCCACGAAGTATCTGACAAACACTTTACAACTCTTCGATAAAACAAATTTACGAGCTTTATTTTTCTTAAACGACTGAACAGTTTGAAACGTCGATGCATGCGACCTTACTTTAAGATAAAGTAACGTGCTTGCCAATTTGAACTGGTAATATTTAGAGATCACGACTCCGTCACTGTGAGTTGAAGACAACTCTTCATGCTGTTACAACTGGATGTTTCATTCTTTTACTAATTGTTTCAAATTCCGGTCAGAACTGTAGGATGGTTATGTTCCTTATCATCTCCAACATACCAATGACGGAAAAAAGGAATGGCAATTGTACAGCATCATTCACCACCAACTATTTAATGTACTTAATTTTTAACGCACAGTGAAATTTTCGATCGTATCCTAACTCCATCGACGTCTGAAAATCGTCACACGCTATTTCATTTGAATAGGAAACACAAGTTCTTCATACAGTTACTCGAATGTCCTCACCACCATGTCTCGCCAGTCTAAAGAATAAAAGTAGCGTCCGCCAATAGACAGAATTGTTTTCTTTAGGAAACCTTGTTCTTTTAATCCAATTTCATCTGATTTATTAAGTTTAAAAGAATTTCTTCACATAGTAAAGATGTTTTGCGATACTTCATGTCTTTTCGTCTTGATCGAATATCCTGTTTTACGTACTTCTTTCGGAATTGTATTTAGTTAACTTGAACATAGTACAGAAAAGACAAGTAAAACGAAATTACGATGCCAAGACCGAAGAATATTTGTTATTCTGAAGTGTTCCCTTCTTCTCGGTGCACCTGGTTAACGAAAATGTTTTTCTTAAAGAAGAATTCTTTGTTTCGGTAATGGAAATTTCGTCGCGACGAACGATGCGCAACCCACAGAGAGGACGATAATTTCAAAGAGTTGAGGGTTTTCGAAAAGAGATGTTGCAACACAGATAAGACCTCTTCTGCACATTTATTTTTATTGCACCGCCGTGGCCCCCCAGTGGCTCAGCGGTATGTCTGCGGACTTACACGCTAAAATCCGGGTTTCGATACCCGTGGTGGGCAGAGCACAGATAGCCCATTGTGTAGCTTTGTGCTTAATTCAAAACAACAACAAATCCACCGCCGTGATCTCCTGCAACCCACAACTGTCAACGTGCTATAACAACTAATGAGCGTTGGAACAAGGTTATCATTTCAGGAGTTTTAGAGTTACAATGCAGCTTTGTCGTATTGAACACCTCGAAGAAGTTGCATGTGAGAAAAAAACGTAAGCCTGAATGCAATCCCAAAATCCGTCGCAAAATAAGAATAATTAAATATTATATAAGACGATCCCTAACGTTGTTAATGGATTTAATAGACGTATTAAATAGCTTATTACGTTATCGTTTTATAATTATGATAAAAAAAAACTATGAAAACGTTCTTCTGATTTTTTGATAGAAAGAGAAACTATGAAAAAAAAGAATTCTGTGTTTTGCACGTTTAAGGGCAATTGAACGAGGTGTGGAAACGTTATATACGGTGGGCTCAATAAAGTCTTATTAAGGCACGTAAGAACATTGGAAAAATTTTTTTTGGTTAGGTAGACAAATAAGAGGGATTTATTATTTATAGATAATGATAAGCTGTCCTTGTGTTTGTGTTTGTTCAGAGAGCGAAAAAAAAATTTCAACGTAATTGCTTATTTTCAAAACTTGGGTAGCAAAAAGTGAAAACGAACGTGTTTTAAACTTTCTTTTAATCCCATTTCGTTTGATTTATTAAGTTTAAAAGAATTTCTTCACTCTGTAAAGAAGTTTTGCGATACTTTATGTCTTTTCGTCTTGATCGAATATCCTGTTTTACGTACTTATTTTAGAATTGTATTTAGAACACTTGAACGTAGTACAGAGAAGACAGGTAAAAGGAAATTACAAATAAATATTTGTTATTCTGAAGTGTTTCCTCCTAGGTGCAGCTGGTTCACGAAAACGATTTTCTGAATCAAGAATTCTTTGTTTCGGTAATGGAATTTTCGACGCGAAGAACGATGTGTAACCGAGAGAGAGGACGATAATTTCGAAGAGTAGAGTGTTTTCGAAAAGAGATGTTGACACAGGTAAGACCTCTTCTGCACCTCAAATTTTGTTCCACCCCTGTGATATCCCGACACCACACCTGTCAACGTGCTGTAACAACTGATGCGCTTTCGAACAAGGTCATCAGTTGAAGATGTTGACAGTCACCATGGAGCTCTGTTGTGTTTAACAATAAAACGTCAGCCTGAATGCAATCCCAGAATCGGTCGCAAAATAAGAAATATTAAATATTATTTAAGACGATCTTTAATTTTTAAATAAGTTTAATGAACGTATTAAATCGCTTATTACGTTATCGTTTTATAATTTTGATAAAAAATAAAGTTTAAAAATGTTCTTCTGATTTTTTGATAGAAGGAGAAAAGTACGAAGAAAGAAAACTCTGCGTTTTGCACGTTTAAGGGCAATTGAACGAGGTGTGGAAAGGTTATTTACGGTGGGTTGGATAAAAACTTTTAAACACACGAAAGAACATTGGAAAAATTCTTTTGGCTTATTTAGACAAAAAAGAATGCTTCCATATTTATAGTTTAGTGTTAAGCTGTCATTGTGTTTGTGTTTGTTTAGATAGAAACCATCGAACGATATTTTCTTCATGATGTCAGTGTCAGAGCGTGAGATGGTTGAAAGAAATCACAGAATTTTTAGAGTTTCCAAAAACGCCTGTAACCACTTTAAGAAATTCGAGTGACTGTTGTGTAATAAATCGAAAGAGGAACGTTATTACTTTTGAATACAATGCGTGAACTGCTGCGAAATTTCATGTGCTGAAACGGACTTCCCGTAATCATGTAAGGTCCCACGAAGTATCTGACCATCAGTTTCCAACTCTTCGATAGAGTTTTATTACGAGCTTTATTTTCTAAAACGAGTGAATAGTTTTTAAATGTCGATGCCCTCGACCTTACTTTAAGATGAAGTAATGTGCTTCCCAAATTGAACTGGTAATATTTAGAGATCACGACTCTGTCAGTGTAAAATGAGAACAACTCTTCATGCTGTTACAACTGGATGTTTCATTCGTTTTACTAAATGATACAAATTCCGATCAGAACTGTTGGATGGTTATGTTCCTTATCATCTCCAACTTACCAGTGACGGAAAAGAGGAATGGCAATTGTACAGAATCATTCACCACCAACTATTTAATAAACTTGAAATTAAGCGCACAGCGAAATTTTCGATCGTATCCTAACTCCTCCTACGTCTGAAAATGCTCACATGTTTTTTCATTTGAATTGGAAACACACGCTACTCATATTGCAACTCCAATATCGTCAACATTATATCTCGCCAGTCTAAAGAAGAAAAGTGGTATCCTTTAAAACACAGTATTGTTTTCTTGAGGACTTTCTTTTAATCCCATTTCGTTTGATTTGTAAAGTTTAAAAGAATCTCTTCACTTTGTAAAGAAGTTTTGCGATACTTTATGTCTTTTCTTCTTGATCGAATTTCCTGTTTTACGTACTTATTTTAGAATTGTATTTAGTTCACTTGATCATAGCACAGACAAGACAGGTAAAAGGAAATTACAAATAAATATTTGTTATTCTGAAGTGTTTTCTCCTCGGTGCAGCTCGTTCACGAAAACGATTTTCTTGAACAAGAAATTTTTGTTTCGGTAATGGAATTTTCTTCGCGAAGAGCGATGTGTAACCGAGAGAGAGGGCGATAATTTCGAAGAGTAGAGTGTTTTCGAAGAGAGATGTTGCAACACAGAAAAGACCTCTTCTGCATAATAAGATTTTATTCCAACGCCGTGATCTCCTGACACCACAACTGTCAACGTGCTGTTACAACTAATGCGCTTTCGAACAAGGTTATCATTTGAAGATTTTCAGAGTCACCATGGAGCTCTGTCGTATTGAACACCTCGAACAAGTTGTGTGTTGCAAAAAAACGTCAGCCTGAATTCAATTCCAGAATCGGTCACAAAATAAAAAAGATTAAATATTATTTAAGACGATCCCTAATTTTCTAAATGGATTTAATAGACGTATAGGATCGCTTATTACGTTATCGATTTATAATTTTGATAAAAAATAAAGCTTTAAAAATGTTCTTCTGATTTATTGATAGAAAGAGAAAAGTACGAAAAACAAAACTCTGCGTTTTGCACGTTTAAGGGCAATTGAAGGAGGTGTGGAAACGTTACATACGGTGGGCTCGATAAAAACTTTAAAAGACTCGAAAGAACATTGGAAGAATTCTTTTGGATTAGATAGACAAAGATGAGTGCTTCATTATTTATAGTTTAGCGTTAAGCTCTCATTGTGTTTGTTTAGAGAGCGAAATCAAAAATTTAAACGTAATGGCTTATTTTCAAAACTTGAACAGCAAAAACGGGCAAACGGATGTGCTTGTGGTGTAGTGGTTATCACATCCGCCTAACACGCGGAAGGTCCCAGGTTCGATCCCTGGCAGGCACATTTTTAAGTTTTAAACCATTCCTTTTCTTTAACATCACATGGTGAAACCGTCGAACGATATTTTCTTCTTGATGTCAGTGTCAGAGCATGAGATGGTTGAGAGAAATCACAGAATTTTTAGAGTTTCCCCCTACACTTGTTACCACTTTCAGAAATTCGATTGACTGTTGTGTAATATATCGATACATGAACGTTATTACTTTTGAATACAATGCGTGCACTGCTGCGAAATTTCATGTGCTGAAACGGACTTCCCGTAATCATCTCAGGTTCCACGAAGTATCTGACCAACAGTTTACAACTCTTCGATAGAATGTTTTTACGAGCTTTATTTTTCTTAAACGAGTGAATAGTTTGAAACGTCGATGCCAGCGACCTCACTTTAAGATAAATAAACGTGCTTGCCAAATTGAACTGGTAATATTTAGAGATCACGATTCCGTCAGTGTAAGTTGAGAACAACTCTTCATGCTGTTACAACTGGATGTTTCATTCTTTTACTAAATGTTTCAAATTCCGGTCAGAACTGTTGGATGGTTATGTTCCTCATCATCTTCAACTTACCAGTGACGGAAAAGAGGAATGGCAATTGCACAGAATCATTCACCACCAACTATTTAATGAACTTGATTTTTAGCGCACAGCGAAATTTTCGATCGTATCCTAACTCCTCCTACGTCTGAAAATGCTCACATGTTATTTCATTTGAATTGGAAACACACGCTACTCATACAGCAACTCGAATGTCCTCACAACCATGTCTCGCCAGTCTAAAGAAGAAAAGTAGGGTCCGCCAATAGACAGTTTTGTTTTCTTGAGGACTTTCTTTTAATCCCATTTCGTTTGATTTGTAAAGTTTAAAAGAATTTCTTCACTTTGAAAAGAAGTTTTGCGATACTTTGTGTCTTTTCGTCTTGATCAAATTTCCTGTTTTACGTACTTATTTTAGAATTGTATTTAGTTCACTTGAACATAGCACAGACAAGACAGGTAAAAGGAAATTACAAATAAATATTTGTTATTCTGAAGTGTTTTCTCCTCGGTGCAGCTGGTTCAGGAAAACGATTTTCTTCAACAAGAAATTTTTGTTTCGGTCATGGATATTTCTACGCGAAGAGCGATGTGTAACCGAGAGAGAGGACGATTATTTCGAAGAGTGGAGTGTTTTGGAAGAGAGATGTTGCAACACAGATAAGACCTCTTCTGCATAATAAGATTTTATTCCAACGCCGTGATCTCCTGACACCACAACTGTCAACGTGCTGTAACAACTAATGCGCTATCGAACAAGGTTATCATTTGAAGATTTTCAGAGTCACCATGGAGTTCTGTCGTATTGAACACCTAGAACAAGTTGTGTGTGACAAAAAAACGTCAGCCTGAATGCAATTCCAGAATCGGTCAAAAAATATGAAAGATTAAATATTATTCAAGACGATCCCTAATTTTCTAAATGGATTTAATAGACGTATTAGATCGCTTATTACGTTATCGATTTATAATTTTGATAAAAAATAAAGCTTTAAAAATGTTCTTCTGATTTTTTGATAGAAAGAGAAAAGTACGAAAACACAAAACTCTGCGTTTTGCACGTTTAAGGGCAATTGAAGGAGGTGTGGAAACGTTATATACGGTGGGCTCGATAAAAACTTT
>CM022400.1:66499075-66523289 GCA_011833715.1 Carcinoscorpius rotundicauda
GTTTATTACAAATGAATGTTTGCAATGGTTCATCATAGGGAAAATATACACGTTAATAAATGATATGTCAGAACCTTATGACACACGAGCATTTGAAAGCATTTTGTTTTACCATGATATGTATGTATTCATCACCTTGAGTTGTATTCAAAAATGGAAAATATATGAGAGTAATACGTAAAGTATGTTTCATTACACGTCATTTCTTGGTTTCCAATGCGCTAATTAAAATTAAAACAACAAAGAATCACTTGGTTTGATTAATTTACGAGATACTGAGTTCATTCATTTCCATATCAATATTTGTAAAAAATTACAACAACGATATAATTTTTAATGTCCATGACCGAGTTTCAAGCAAATCCCACTTTGTCATCACAGTTGTACACCGTTTTTATTTTATTTCCTTTTTGATGTCCTGTGCTGTTGCCTTAGCAACAGTGACGTAGCGTTCACTGTTCGTTTACGTTGTTTTTTTTATAGCAACCTATAGAAACAATAGGAATTGCAGTCTCGAAGAAATTTAAATCCAATCTACATTTGAATTAGTTCTGATAGAGTGACAGACGCGAATAACATCCCACGTGCAAAAAAAAAAAAAAAATTAGAAAATGAAGCGAGCTCGACAGAGGACTCTGAAATCTCTTTCAATAGAAGACTTATCTAACAAATCTGTTATCTGTTATACCTTACCACTGACTTCTATAAATTTTTAAGGTTTCATTTCATGAATACGGTTAACCTGTAGTAGGCCTAAAGTAGAAGATACTGGAACAGTTACAATATGGAAAGAAACCTTTAAATGTGAAACCCCTGTTTTTGCTACTTACTGACAAAACTTACCGAATATATATATAGACATAAAAAGCCCGTACAATTAGAAATTTTGTGTACGTGTGTTTAAAATAATTCGGGGAATTTCCGAATTAAAGCGCGTTTATAGTGTTTCTCCTAATTCTGGTGTAACCGGCCTGAATGAATGGAGTTGTGTAAACAAATCTCTTCGAAGGTGTTTCGAAAAGCTGGTTTTCTAAAATCAGCCAGTAATTGAATTTGCATCATCAATAGAAGTCAGCAATTATTTTCTACCCATAATAACATGACGCAGTTGAATCAGTAAATCTTGACGGACGCTTTTAACAGACATATCCCATATTCATTTTGTAACGGACGAATGGAAACATTGTGATGTAATGTAAAGGAAGATTTATTAGGTTATGTATAGATGTGAGCGACTAAAAGTAATGTAAACGGCCTTCCATATTAAAGTAAAATGTGATTGGTTCGTGTATTTTTTTTTAGTTATAAAATCATCAACGATTTTGTGTTTTGTGGGTTCCTATGATTCCTGATAAAACAAAAAACAAAGTAACTCAAAATTATTACACTTTTAGACCAACCAGTATTTGTTTTTTTTAGGAAACATTGAATGGATTAGAAATCAATTTTTCTCTCTAATTAGCTCTATTTTTTAAAGAATTCGAATTACAACAAGATGTATACAGTGATAGTTGTGTTGTCAAAACTGTAGTTTTAATTCCATTAGACTATGAGGATAGTGCTAATTGTATAAGTAATGAAAAACAAACGTATGAAACGCATAATGCCTGGTTGCCTAGAAACCAAAACATGAAATGAATAAGACTTGGTTGCTTAGAAACAAACTACAAACACATAAAATCCGGTTGCCTAGAAAGCAAAACGTGAAATGAATAAGACTTGGTTGCTTAGAAACAAACTACAAACACATAAAATCTGGTTGCCTAGAAAGCAAAACGTGAAATGAATAAGACTTGGTTGCTTAGAAACAAACAAACGCATAAAACCTGGTTGCTTAGAACAATACGAGAAATGCATAAGACTTGGTTGCTTGGAAACAAACTACAAACACATAAAACCTGGTTGCCTAGAAACCAAAACATGAACTGAATAAGACTTGGTTCCTTAGAAACAAACTACAAACACATAAAATCCGGTTGCCTAGAAAGCAAAACGTGAAATGAATAAGACTTGGTTACTTAGAAACAAACTGCAAACACATAAAACCTGGTTGCTTAGAACAATACGAGAAATGCATAAGACTTGGTTGCTTAGAAACAATCTACAAACACATAAAACCTGGTTGCTTAGAACAGTACGAGAAATTTTATATGCAAAAACGGCTCGTTTTGGGTTCAGAAAATATTTTAAATAGAAGAGCGAACAACGTTTCGACCTTCTATTTAAAATATTTTCTGAACCCAAAACGAGCCGTTTTTGCATATAAAATTCTCAACAAGTAGGTTTCTCGACATCACTGAGTACGAGAAATGCATAAGACTTGGTTGCTTAGAAACAAACATTTGTAAAATATAAAATTTGGTTTCTGTGAAATATATGTATGGGACACAACAGAAGTGGTTGCCTTAGAAAAACTAATTAAGCCTGATCTATAGCTACATATGATTTTTTTCATATCTGATGTCTAATAAAATTACTGCTCTGTATTGCACTTGTAAGTTAATTATTTCATTGTGACAGAAGGTTGCAATTAACCTAATCACATAACGTCCTCCCACATAAACTAGCAGAAAACAATAAATAAAAGACATGACGCATTTAGCTGGGAGTTCCAGAGTCTATGGTTCTTATCAAAATAACCAAAAACTCATGCCCCGTACTTTGATTGAGTTGATGTGTTATAAGAGTGACAGTTAAAATCTCTGTATTCCAAATATTGACGAACTGCATGTATTCCCTTTGGTCTGGCTCGGCATGGTCAAGCATGTTGAGGCGTGCGACTCATAATCTGAGGGTCGCGAGTTCGCATCTCCGTTGCACCAAATATGCTCGCACTTACAGCCGTGGGGGCGTTATAATGTGACAGTCAATCCCACTATTCGTTGATAAAAGTGTAGCCCAAGAGTTGGCGGTGGCTGGTGATGACTAGCTGCTTTCCCTCTAGTCTTACACTGGTGAATCATGGACGGCTAGCATAGATGGCCCTCGAGTTGCTTTGTGCGAAATTCAAAAACGAACAAACAAACAAACCCTTTGGTCTATCAGTTCATAATGGAAGAAGGCTATCTCGGAGAGTTCTTATGTTGTTTTACAAGCTTAAATGTTGCACATTTCAAGGAAAAGAAATGATGATAAGACTCTAACACCGAACTTTGACTTTGGAAGTGATTTCTGTAAACACTCGTATTTAATTTTTAAGGTATACAAATGATCACCGTATTTCAAGGTAAAAGGTACGGTGGAGTGGTTGTTTACTGAACAGTGAACCCCTGTGAAACTGTTTCTTCCTTTACACATTATAGTACTAAGAAAAAGTTTAAACAACGGTGCCTATAAGTCATTGAGCGGTTATTTGTTGCTTCATATATTAAGGGTTAGCAACTTGTAAACAATATACTCAGCGTTCGCCTAGAGGTCGCTACATCTCACTATCAAATCACCAAGCTTGTTGTCTGTTATATAATCTATTCAAGATTAATAATTACAAAAAATATATACGACCTTTCACCGAGAGATGTCGCTTTGTCACTAAATCTCATCAAACTGCATTTTAAATACATTTTAAACATCTTGATTCTGTTTAATATTTTAAATCAAATATAATATTTACCTTGTCCCAAAAGATTATTTTCATAGAAGATTCGAATCTATTACATTCTTCAAGGACAAACTATGATCCGCGTTGTATTACACACATGAATAATTCACCTCCTGATTTTGAGATGTATGTTCTAAAGACTTCATTATAACATCTACAGGAAGAAATGTAACTGTTGTGAAGTGTTCTACTGACTTACTAAGACTACTTTTGTCAGTTGAGTATCTGATACAGTTAACATCCGTATTCTAAAATATAACGTCTGCAGGTTCAAGATAACCTCCGTATTCTAAAATATAGCGTATACAGTACAAGATAACCTCCGTATTCTAAAATATAACATCTACAGGTTCTTGCTGACATCCGTATTCTCGAACAGGGGATTCTGTTTTAAAATCAGCCGCAGGTTCTAATCTACCAGCTGTTACATACGGAATGGAAACAAGTTACTCTTCTAGATATTATCCACGAGTTACTCTACTAAATATTATCCACGAGTTACTCTACTAGATATTATCCACTAGTTACTCTACTAGATATTATCTACAAGATACCCTACTAGATATTATCTACAAGATACCCTACTAGATATTATCCACGAGTTACTCTACTAGATGTTATCCACTAGTTACTCTACTAGATGTTATCCATAAGCTACTCTTCCAGATATTATGCACGAGTTACTCTTCTAGATATTATCCACCAGTTTCTCTTCTAGATGTTATCCACTAGTTACTCTACTAGATGTTATCCACTAGTTACTCTACTAGATATTATCCACTAGTTACTCTACAAGATACCCTAATAGATATTATCCACGAGTTACTCTTCTAGATGTTATCCACTAGTTACTCTACTAGATGTTATCCATAAGCTACTCTTCCAGATATTATCCACTAGTTACTCTACTAAATGTTATCCATAAGCTACTCTTCCAGATATTATCCACGAGTTACTCTACTAGATATTATTCACGAGTTACTCTTCTACATATTATCCACGAGTTACTCTTCTAGATATTATCCACCAGTTACTCTTCCAGACATTATCCACGATCAGGTTATTAAATTTGCCTTACTCTATATTATTATACCAATTTTTACACCATGACTAAAGTGTAAAAGATAATTGTGTGCTACCTACTTTGGAATCAAAATAAAAGTCTAAATAAGGTAACTCACCGTCCCCACAGCTGATGGTCAACGTAGGAGTGGCTGGAAGGGGACTAGGGGCAGTGGCCGCCTCGGTGGGACTGGACGGCTGACGGTAGGGCCATCGGTTACTGTGGTCAGCTGACTGTTTCCCTTTCTTGACTAGAAAAGATCGTGGCATATTTGTTTTATGATCCGAAGGGCAGTAGTCCGTGTTCGTTACAAGCTTTCGCTCGGTGCAGCGAGTGGAGCGCGTAGCAGGACGGCTTTTAGACCTTCAAACATCAAGTCCGGTGTCGTATGCATTCCAACACGCGAGACAAGAAGCTAGTGCGAGCGAACATTCCTGCATATCACCCATTTCAGTCAGTATTTGGCGGCTATTGGGCTTTCGGTTGTTTCCTACGGTTTTGTGTGGAGGATGGGAGAGTCATGAACCCCTTTATATAGAGCCATTCCTCCACTAGTAGGGGTCCCCGTACAGCAGGGGTACCCTCCCATCCCTATGTCTCTTTGGCACATTGCCGTAAAGCAACCAGTGCGCAGGCGCTAGCCAGTCAGCTGATCGATGAACAAGCAGGCCAACTCGAACCTGATCATCTGGCCTGCCGAACGAAGGACTTGACGAACGGTTCTCGCGATCAACAGTGGTAACAGCAACAGTAGTGGCGATTCTGTTGCTGAACCAAACACGTCTGCAGCAACGCAAAATACAATAACGGATAGCTGGCAGGATTAGAAAATCTGGCTTCTTTATGGCGCTGAAAACAACTTCAGGTATTTTATTTAAAGAATGATCGTAGATGAACGGTTGTAAGGGAGTCAAAAGCGGTGTGTTTGATTAACCTTCGGTTGAGAAATTAGCTGATGTTAGAGAAAATATCCGAAGCTCAGCTGCTCAACTGACGTTATCCGGATCAGGATTAAAAAGCACAGGGAGTGGGGCGAACGAATACCCTTAGTCATGCGTCTCAAAATCATCACAAGGGTATGGGGTGATTTACAGAACTGTTTGTACAGGTTATTTGCATCATAAGCACACACAACCGATGCACAAAGTCGGTTGTACAATATTAAAGTCCTCAGACTGGCATACGTGTAGGCTTTTTTAACCATATGTACGTGAGAGTAATGTACGTGGAAACCATTACAGCGTTACGAGAGCGCTAAACAGGTTGTAAGCATGGACTGTTCATTTTTTTTAGAAAGTTTTGAAACATAAACTGTTAAAATTCGTGTGATCTAATGACGAACTGTATGTACCATAGCTACCATTTTATGATGCTTCACATTAGCGCTCAACATCACTTTCGAAGCTTTGGTTTCCACATTAACACACAACATGTTTTTCAGAGCAATTAGGCTCCGCATTAACACACAACACGACTCTCATAACTATTACACTTCACATTAACACACAACATGACTTTCAGAGCTATTGTTCTACACATTAACACACAACATGACTTTCAGAGCTATTGTTCTACACATTAACACACAACATGACTTTCAGAGCTATTGTTCTACACATTAACACACAACATGACTTTCAGAGCTATTGTTCTACACATTGACATACAACATGACTTTCAGAACTATTGTTCTACACATTGACACACAACATGACTTTCAGAACTATTGTTCTACACATTGACACACAAGATGACTTTCAGAACTATTGTTCTACACATTAACACAAAACATGACTTTCAGAGCTATTGTTCTACACATTGACACACAAGATGACTTTCAGAGCTATTGTTCTACACATTGACACACAAGATGACTCTCACAACTACTTTAATACTTAATACTTAAACAACGAAAATGTTGTAGGTAGCATTGATGATGGCTACTGTTTAAGTGTTAATTACACTTTCTAGTTTATTCGAGCATACGATTTTATCTGTGGCTCATACAAAATTTCCATTTGTTGTTTTTGGTATGCTCCCCAATGTTACAGCACATATAGTCCTTTGTGTAGCTTTGTAGTTAACAACCAAAAGAAAGAAAGAAAGAAGCTCTCTTGACTCATCATGGTTCTGGTTTTGTTTGTTTCTTATTAAGCATAAGTCTTCACAAAGGGCTATCTGCCGCCTCATAAGACTCTTTAGAATGCTTCATAATTATTGATTAGACATTAGATTTTAAACGTAAGAAATACTTTCATGATGTAGTACACACTGTGAGACTGAAGAAAAATAATAACCAGTTATTAATGTTTCCAAAATGATAAAAAGTCGCCAAATATTATAGTATATAACTTCAATAATACTGAGTCATTTCTCGCCACGAGTGCATTCGTCAAACTGAGTAATTTATCATTTTTAAAGCAGTTTGGTTTGAATTTTGCGCAAAGCTACTCGAGGGCTATCTGCGCTAGCCGTCCCTAATTTAGCAGTGTTAGACTAGAAGGAAGGCAGCTAGTCATCACCACCCACCGCCAACTCTTGGACTATATAACCAACGAAGAGTGGGATAGACTGTAACTTATAATGCCCCACGGTTGAAAAGACGAGTATGTTCGGTGCGACGGGGATTTGAATCTGCGAATCTCGGGTTATGAGTCGAGTGCCTTAATCACTACGCCAAGACGGGCCTTTTAAAGCAGTAAATGGTGTTTATTAACATTTTTCTTCTCACCAAATATGGATGATTTCAGTCATTTTTTCTCTTTAAATAATAAATTTTGATAATTTTGCTGTCAATACTCACGAACTAAGAATATTTTCAGTAATTGTCTTATCACTAAGAATTTCTAAATAATTTTCCCTTGACAAAGGAATAATATTAGAAGTCATTTGCTTTATCTTTAATAATGAGCTGTTAATAATTTATCTGTAATTAGAAATCAAAAGCATTTTCAGTAAGTTACTGTTATTGTAGTTTTTAAGTCATTTTATTGTGTTATTGGAAAATAAAAATATTTCCAATCATTCCCTTGTCTTTATTAAAGAACTTTAATAAACTTCCTTTATAAGGAATTAAGATTATTTTCAATATTTGTCTTACTACTGTTTGTAAATGATTTTTCTACTCTTCCCTTATATTTAATAATGATCTTTTAATCAATTTCTTACTATCCCCTTATATTTAATTATATCTTTTAATAAATTTCTTATTTTGCCCTGATGTTTAATAATTATCTTTCAATCAATTTCTTATTATTTCCTTATATTCAATAGTAATCCTTTAATCAATTTCGTATTAACCCTTTATATTTAATAATAATCTTTTAATTAATTTTTATTATCCCCTTGTATTTAATAATGATATTTTAATCAATTTTTTATTATTTCCTTATATTTAATAATGATCTTTTAATCAATTTCTTGTTATCCCCTTATGTTTAATAATTATTTTTCAATTAATTTCTTATTATTTCCTTATATTTAATAGCAATCCTTTAATCAATTTCGTATTAGCCCCTTATATTTAATAATAATCTTTTAATTAATCTTTATTATTATCCCCTTGTATTTAATAATGATCTTTTAATCAATTTCATATTATCCCCTTATGTTTAACAATTATCTTTCATTCAATCAATTTCTTATTATTTCCTTATATTCAATAGTAATTCTTTAATTAATTTCTTATTATTTCCTTATATTTAATAATAATCTTTTAATCAATTTCGTGTTATTCCTTTATATTTGATAATTATAATCATTTTCTTACCATCATGAATTTAGAATACTTCAGTAAGGACCTTTTTTATTAATAATTTCCCTGCTATTCCTTAGTATAGAATCAAAACAGACAAACAATAAGTACAAAAAATTTGTTATTATTCGTTTGATTAAGATACTTATAAATGTATCAAATATGCTGTCACAACCCACAATGTGATATGTCTGTAATTACTTTGTCACAATCCACAATATGACATGTCCGTAATTACTTTGTCACAATCCACAATATGACATGTCCGTAATTACTTTGTCATAATTCACAATATGATATGTCTGTAATTACTTTGTCACAATTCACAATATGACATGTCCGTAATTACTTTGTCACAATCCACAATATGATATGTCTGTAATTACTTTGTCATAATCCACAATATGATATGTCTGTAATTACTTTGTCATAATCCACAATATGATATGTCTGTAATTACTTTGTCACAATCCACAATATGATATGTCTGTAATTACTTCGTTACAACTCATGATATGATATTCCTCTTATTACTTTGTCACAAAATGATATTTCTTTAATCTAAAAATAAACTTTTGACATGTTACATTAAAAAGATAATACTTATTTGTAGAACTTTTGGGCACTTTTGGAATGATAGCTAAGATTATATTGTGTTGAATAACTAACTGTTTTGTAACATTTGAAATAAAGGTTAAGGTGATATTAAGTTATATAATTGTTGGTTATATTTGAAAGCTATTTAATGAGATTTATTTACTTTAATACGTTATTATCCTCATTATTTTTGCCTCAAGTGGTTCAAAGTTAACCCTGAAGGCTTATAACAGTAACAACGGGTTTTCGATACTCATGGTGGGCACAACATAAATAACTCATTGTGTAATTTTGATTTTAACAACCACTAAACACTTATTGTTTATATGAATGAAAAAAGTTTATTTCATACCGATAAATTCAGAACAAATAAATAAGGAAATATATTCCTCACTTTCTTTATCAAGAAATATAGCAGAATAAAGTTAAACAATAAACTACATCTTTCGATGTATCCTTGCGATGAACCCTAATATTTCGTGTGCATTCCCATTAGTTAATTTTATCTTCATAATTAAAATTGTTTTTGGAACATAAATATCACGTCCTGATATTTAACATTCAACGTCCTCCCCTCCCCTTCTGGTGGTAGCAGTGTAGCCATGATTTGAAATATTCGAACATCCTATTATCGCTAAGGAAAGTGCCTATCGACTTCGTGGTAATGTGTACTTCACAGTCATATCACGTAAATATTACGAAATACGATGAGTTAAATGGGTTAGCAATACGAACTACATTGACTCGCATATATATATATATATATATGTATATATATACGTGTGTGTGTGTGTTTCATATATGTAACACAATTGCAATGAAACAAAGACATTTTCGTGTTAAATAAATACAGTCGCTACAATTCAGGCTTCGAAAAGACAATGGGGGAATCCCCCCTACTCCCGCATTGAAGGAACAGGTCGAATAAGTCATTATGATTGGACAAGAACCAGGCGGGACACAAGATCCACCCTAAACTTGTCTTCACTCTCTTAACATTGTTCTGTTTTTCCATCTAAAAGCCTCACTGTCGAACATCAGAAAATTTACCAGCCTTTTATTTGCTGCTCCATAATCGAGAAGTTGTTTGTTTACAATCCAGCGAATTTATTCTTCCACGACCACTTGTTACGGATTCCCACAGTAAAAGATTACATGGCGAATTAACACTAAAACTTCAGCTGTAATTCTAGATTAATTATTATTTAAAAAGAATATTTTCTCCATACTCTTCTTAAAATTCCTGGATCATTTTCAGGAACTGGAAAACATTGCCAGGCCTCATGCTGATTTTGTCACTTTTTATGGATCGACATAAAAATGTTATTATACGGTTTTAACTGAATACTGTTGTTTCAAGCTCACTAGTGTTCAACCTAAATGGGAGATGTACCCACTTGATTGGTAAGTGGTAAGTTTAGGAACTTAACACACTAAAATCAGAGGTTACATTCCCCGCCGCGAACAGAGTTCACAAAGCTTTGGTGTTTAGAAATATGATATCTCATTACCATAATCATATAACCAGATGATGCCTCTCTGTCTAAAGTATAATTAATGAACAGTTGTTTAATATTAACGTATCTAGTCCAGGTGTGGCCTGTCTATTTAAAGTATAATTAATGAACACATGTTTAATATTAACGTATCTAGTCCAGGTGTGGCCTGTCTATTTAAAGTATAATTAACGAACACATGTTTAATATTAACATATCTAGTCCAGGTGTGGCCTGTCTATTTAAAGTATAATTAAAGAACACATGTTTAATATTAACATATCTAGTCCAGGTGTGGCCTGTCTATTTAAAGTATAATTAACGAACACATGTTTAATATTAACATATCTAGTCCAGGTGTGGCCTGTCTATTTAAAGTATAATTAATGAACACATGTTTAATATTAACATATCTAGTCCAGGTGTGGCCTGTCTATTTAAAGTATAATTAATGAACACATGTTTAATATTAACATATCTAGTCCAGGTGTGGCCTGTCTATTTAAAGTATAATTAACGAACACATGTTTAATATTAACATATCTAGTCCAGGTGTGGCCTGTCTATTTAAAGTATAATTAACGAACACATGTTTAATATTAACGTATCTAGTCCAGGTGTGGCCTGTCTATTTAAAGTATAATTAATGAACACATGTTTAATATTAACGTATCTAGTCCAAGTGTGGCCTGTCTATTTAAAGTATAATTAATGAACACATGTTTAATATTAACGTATCTAGTCCAGGTGTGGCCTGTCTATTCAAAGTATAATTAATGAACACATGTTTAATATTAACGTATCTAGTCCAGGTGTGGCCTGTCTATTTAAAGTATAATTAATGAACACATGTTTAATATTAACGTATCTAGTCCAGGTGTGGCCTGTCTATTTAAAGTATAATTAACGAACACATGTTTAATATTAACATATCTAGTCCAGGTGTGGCCTGTCTATTTAAAGTATAATTAACGAACACATGTTTAATATTAACATATCTAGTCCAGGTGTGGCCTGTCTATTTAAAGTATAATTAATGGACACATGTTTAATATTAACATATCTAGTCCAGGTGTGGCCTGTCTATTTAAAGTATAATTAATGAACACATGTTTAATATTAACATATCTAGTCCAGGTGTGGCCTGTCTATTTAAAGTATAATTAATGAACACATGTTTAATATTAACATATCTAGTCCAGGTGTGGCCTGTCTATTTAAAGTATAATTAATGAACACATGTGCCTACATGTTTCAGCATAGATAGTTCATTGTGTAGTTTTGTGCTAAACAAAATCCAGAGTTTCCCGCTGAATGAATTAATTCACAAAATGCAAGATGAACCTAATATATCGAGTGAAAAATATTGTTACTTGTTCTGTTTAATTCAGTACGTCAATGGTTTGAATACATTGGGACCTTCACTAACCTACCCTGTGATCGAGTGTAAGTATAACTAATTGCACACTTACAGTATGATATTCGCCGTGGACAGAGTCCAGGGTATATATGTACCTTTGCGATAAAACAGTCAACACACGACCAAACTAATTCAACAAATTTCATAAATTTCGACCACAATAAATAGACTCCGTAAACTTGTGTTTAATTAATTTTGTCAATCAGTCAAACAAAACAAATTATTTATTTCTAAACAAACACACGGCTACACAACAGAAAATCTGTGCTCTGCTCACCACAGATATCGAAACCCTATTTCTACAGTTAGAAGTCCGCAGACGTGCCATTGTTAGGCCTAACAAATGGAATAATAAAATTTGTACTCTACAGTTTTATCTTCACTGTCTAATGTTTTTTTCCCAGATTCCCGTGTAGCTATATATTTGTAATTTTCGAAAACGTTCCAACGACCAGTATTTTGTAGAGATATTGGAATGGTGTTCATTTAGAAACAGAGGTTCCGTTTCTTGTTAATTGTTTGTTTTTGAATTTCGCCCAAAGATACACAAGGGCTGTCTGCTCTGAACGTTCCTAATTTTGCAGTGTAAGGTTCAAGGAAAGGCCGCTATTCATCACCATCCACCGCCAACTCTTTTACCAAGAAATAGTGAGATTGATCGTCACATTTTAACGCACCCACGGCTGAAAAGGCTAGCATATTTGGTGTGATGAGGACTCGAATCCTCGACCCTCAGATCACGAGTCGAGTGTTTTAACCACCTGGCCATGCCGGGGATCCCATTTTGATAATATTAAACTTTTATTGGATTTAGCATTCAGTTTTAAAATAGTTAAATTCACAGTAAACTCAGTAAATATTTGAAAACAAATTGAAATGATAAAAGTATTCCAAAACCATAAAAGACAACTTGTATTAAGTAAAAAAGTACGGAAATAAACAAACACAACACGTACGAAGTAGTAAAAAAACACACATTAAGTAATCCAGCACGACACTTGGTAAGTATAAAGACAGATAGCAAAATAATCAAACGTATGAAATAAAAAAACATATTTTAATAAGTTATCAAACATGACAAGTATTGAGTGAAAAAAAACGTAAATATAAAACATGATCATGTTTATTTGCATGTAAGGGTTTGGAAGGAAAGGATTTCCTTTTTTTATTGGTAAATTATGTAATAGTGTCATATTCAACTTATCAGTAACATAGACAATACTTTTACTTCAACATCAGGGCCAGGTGGTTAGGACGCTCTCTCATAATCTGAGGTTCGAATCTTGTCACACTAAACATGCTCGCCCTTTCAGCTGCAGAGGTGTTATAGTGTGCAGTCAACCCCACTATGAGACACATTGTTAGGACACATTTTTACCACAACGCACTTGCTTTTCTATATATATTAGAAGTTGTTAATCTATCTTATATACAATAAGGTATACTATAGGTCCTGAATGCGTAATAATACCCAGTTACACACCCTCAGGGTTCACTTAATATGGGTGCGAAAATTTAGGTTTTTACGTTCTTTCCTCTTGGAACTATGGCGGTCACGCACATATCAACATGCTCTTCTGTTGTTATAGATTTCCAAATTTTTCTCGCAATCTGTGGGTCACGGGTTTGAATCCCATCACCAAATATGCCAGCAGTTTCAGCCGTAGAGGCGTTATGATGTTTCGAGCAATTTTGCGATTCGTTGGTGAAATAGCAGTGCAAGAGTTGGAGGTAGAGGGTTGTTGACTGACTTCTATCACTTGAAAATTATGAATTCCTAGCGCAGATAGCCCTCATTAAAATTTGCACGAAATTCAATAACGAGTGAAAGAAATATGGTTTATAATATTTCACACTTATCAGGTGAACTTATATTCGATGAGAGAGCGAGTTGATAGAACTCCGATTTTCGGAGCTGGTGAGCTGGGTTCGAATTTGTGCCTTAAGTGTTAGCGTCATAAGTGTGACAGCCAATCCCTTTTCGTGATTGGTTGTTGTCAGGGTGCTGGTTAAAGGCAGTAGTTTAAGATTAGGAACAACAACAAGAGGCTTCATAAGTTTCCCTAAAAATCCAAAAATGAAATTTGATTAAAAAACATTGTCAAGTAGAGACTCTCCAAATTTTACATTTGCAATATAAAAACAGGGAAATATAAATCGGTAGGTCTCAAAATGATATATAACATTATTAAGTATAAAACTGCATCCCCTCTCTTGTGAATTTAGTCGACAGAATGTTTTAAATTTTCTTATTTTTCTTTTAACAACCACGAAGACGAGCGACATTGGCTCACTGTCATGAAAAATAAACGATTTCTCCCTTCAGCAATGTGAACGTTTGACAATTACAAACTCACCTAACAAACGACACTTCGATTCACAACAAAGCTTTCCTTCTAATTAGATAGACAATGTCGATCACGCGGAGAAACGACTAATCTATGAAATCAGATGGCAAAATCTGGAACGTCCCTAAAGGAGGACCATCTTGTTATTTCGAAATGGTAACAATTACCTTTTCGTGCTCTCAATTATCTTTATATATATATATATATCTAAATGTATATCAGCACAATACGTGTGTATTTCGAAACTCGGTGTGGATAAATATATTTTTGAAAAAAACGTGTTTGAATTTTTTATCAGTATAATTTTGAGAAATGCAATTAATGTGTTGCCCCTGCGTAACGGACCGCTGGATAGTACAGAAAGCAACAGGCTCGTTACACTGCCCACTATAGGGGTGATCGATTTCTAGTTGTGGTCGAATGTGATTACGTTACGAAGAACAAGCCCCAAAGACAGGTCCACAGTTGGCTGATCAGATAAGATAAATGTGAATACGACGCTTCTCTTTATTCGTCTACGACATTTTCCAATCTCTGTATCTGCACCATTACATGTGCCGCTTATGAAGAAAGATCCTCCAATCACAATGCAGAGTAATAGCACGGTCGTCTTGGAGAGCTGAGGCACAACAGTCAGTTTTCAAGATTGATTTACGCTCACATATCTTTACAAAGTGAATTCCAGCTGCTGATATGTATAAACTATTCCAAACAAACTGCTAGCAAAAATACTTTTTTTTATTTCAATAATGTTGTCAAAACCACAGAAATTCGAATCTCTTTCCCTTACGCAAATAGTATGGACTCTATTTACACACTAACTTCCTATCACTGGCAAAACTCAGACACAAAATAAAATCCATACAGTAATTTAAAGCAAAGACACGAAGAGTTTCATGATGGAGTGACGTATTATCAGCGATGTAATTACACTTGTTCAAAAAAATAATTGAAAATAATATTGTGTAGTTAACACTGGACTAACACTGGCTAACACTAAACTTTGGATAATATGAAATGATAAGTTTGATGACTTATAATAATCCGTTTCGGTTTCTGTCAACGCGGCTGACACAGGATAGTGTGCATCGCCTATCTTTGTTCTGATAGATATTGAATGTCAGCTGAATCCCTAAACACAGAGTATATTAACTTGTTAACACTAAATATACTGTGCGAACTAAGGTGTAGTAAATCTTTCAACAACCATAAAGCAAGTTGAAACTGTCGTATTATTAAAAAGGAAGAGAGAATGTGTGTGTGTGTGTGTGTGTGTTTTCATATTGCAAAGCCACATCAGGCTATCTGCTGAGTCCACCGCGAGGAATCGAACCCATGATTTTATTATCAAGGAGAGAACTCTGATCCTTATTTGTGTTAATTCATAAACAGTTCACAGATCTTCGCTTCGAAGTTGTTTGTTGTTTTTTGAATTAAGCACAAAGCTACACAATGGGCTATCTGTGCTCTGCCCACCACGGGTATCGAAACCCGGATTTTAGCGTGTAAGTCCGCAGACATACCGCTGAGCCACTGGGGGGCTCGCTTCGAAGAGGAGAATTATCCTTTGACCCGAATATATTTATTGGATTTGCTTCTGGTAAGGCTTTCTAAAAGGCCATCAAACTGGGCCTTTCACTGGTTCGTTTCTGTAAACTTTGAGGATAGTCATAGCGGGCTTTCTGTTTTGTTCACTGCAAGGGTCGAATTCTTGAATTTAGTGTTGTTGGTCCGCTAACTTACTACTGACGTTCGTGTCCAGTTATTTCTATTTGTTATTAAACAAGGGTTTCAAAGGGAATGCGATTTTGCGATGATTCAATTATTGAAACTAATAGCCCTGAAAGAATATAATTGTATCTTATGAACATGTAAATTTGATGTTATAACCGTACTGTAATCGTATTGTGGACAGATATGAACAGTTTTAGAATCAGTCCGTACGATCTCATGGAATTGGATGTTTCAGTCGTACGGTAGAAATATTTTTAGTATTTTCACTCCTGTTGTGGAAACACGACATCGTTTTGAGTTTGTGGTACTTACTATAGTAACATGGATTACATAGTATTACTTAGGGTAATTCGGTTCGTTTAAACAGAAACTTCATAATCCAGTGCTGGCTTGAAGTCTCTCCATTTCTAACATTTCATCTTTCTATCAAACATATCCGGCGGGATCATCTGTCTTCCTGTAATTAAGAATCTTTAATTAAACAGATATAGTTAATAGGCCGACTTACAGAGGACCATCGTGTAGCTATAGATTAACGGATGAGATTTGGTTGTATTGAGAAGCAATGACGGACAGGTCAACACAACATAAAACTGAATTGAGAAACAAGGACGGACGGGTCAACACAACATAAAACTGTCTTGAGAAACAAGGACGGACGGGTCAACACAACATAAAACTGTCTTGAGAAACAAGGACGGACGGGTTAACACAACATAAAACTGTCTTGAGAAACAAGGACGGACGGGTTAACACAACATAAAACTGTCTTGAGAAACAAGGACGGACAAGTCAACACAATATAAAACTGTGTTGAAAAACAAAAAAGTAAATATTCTGTTTCGAAATCTATAGTCAAGCAAGGTCACAAAGTGAACTTCGATAACTCAGACTCTCTCAGTAGTAACAGTTCGATTTATGTTGTTTCATATTTTTAGCGTGGCTCGTTAGTATAGGCCACGCTTAGTAATTTTTGTCCGACAATAGAATAACTGGACTGGACACTTGCCCGTAAGTTCATTTTACGTTAAGTGTTTTAGTACTCTTTATAAACGTATTTTGTTTGTTAAATTCGGTAAAGTGTTGATACAGCAAATGTATTGATTAAAAGTCACTCTCTGTGTAAAGAACGTACGAAGAGTGCTTGTAGGTAAGGTTGCATACGATATAAGATGGCGCCATTTCTTAAGGGTCGGGCGTATCTTAGTGTTATAATGTTATATTTAGAGTCCGAGGATCTAGGTTCCTGTCCCGTTGCGACGAAATCGTGCTTTTCACTTTGATGACGTGGGGTGCGTTATAAAAGTGACAGTCAAATTCTACCTGCAGACTAAATTAGTCAAACAACTGGCGGCAGTGACGATTGACTATCTGTATTTCCTCTAGTTTATTAGCACAAAATTATACACTTACTCAAAAATGAAGTAAAGTGAGTTATCGGTTTCATGCGCCTGACGTCATGTATCAGACATAACTATCGACAATAATCAGAATTTTAGAAAATTTATGATATCATAAGATCGCAATATAACCATCATTTGTTTGTGTAATTTCGCGCAAAGCTACTCGAAAGCTATCTGCGCTGGCCGTTCTTAGTTTAGCTACTATTTTACTAACATATAGTGGGATTAGCCGAAATATTATAACGCTCCCAGGGCTGAAATGGCGAGCATGTTTGGTGCGACGGGGATTCGAACCCACGACCCTCGTATTACGTGTCGCACGCCTTAACCCATCTGGCCATGCCGGGTCCATTTAGCAGTGTAAGGCTAGAGAGAAGACAGCTAGTCATTACCACCCACTGCCAACTCTTGAGCTACTCTTTTACCAACGAATAGTCACATTATAACGCCCCCACGGCTGAAAGGGCAATCATGATTGCTGCGACCGGGATTCGAACCATCATAACTTGGAGTTTATAAATAACATTTAACTTTTAAAAGTTAGATATGAAGTTTTATGGTCAAGCATTTAGAATGCTACAGTTATTTTCGTAATGTTTTCAACACTGGACAGCTAGCTGCCCACGTTTGTCCACTTTTATAAAGTTTTAACAATCTTATATAAACCTAGATTTCAAAATTTCTCTTATAAGTGGCGCCCTCTAATGCCACATATGTAAGTTTAATATTTCCACCTAATACTGCTAATAAACCCATGTTAAATTCAAGAGTTAACTAAGTAATCCTCTGAAATGAAATTTTGTATATCGAGAAACCAACTAGTTTATTTGGTTTCTGTACACTGGAACCAACTATTGCAAATGGTTATTTTTCACTGGGAAAAGCTGGTACATTTGATTGATGTACGTTGGAACCAACTATCGTATTTGGTTGATGTGTACTGGAACCAACTACTGTGTTTCGTAAGTACACAATGGAGCCAACTACTGAATTTGTTTCTTTTTTATACACTGGAACCAACAATTGTTGTTGGTTGGTATACACTCTAACCACCGTGGTGTACATTGGTAACAGCTCCAATGAGGCAGCATGAGACTGTGTTACTACCAATTTTCTCCATAAACCTCGGTACCCTTGATTAGGGCTTAGAATAATGTTTATCTTTCATTAAGACACTTCCTGTGTGAACAGCCATTGAAACGAAAGTAAATAAATAGATGTTTCTATCCAGATAACAGCATTTTTATCCTTCTCCATTGAAAATCCCCTGTTTGCACCAACTATAAATGTTTGACAGTTCTTTATGACCTAGATTTAATTATTTTGAGCATCACTGTAGTGACGAACATCGCCACCTTACGGCAGTTTTTTTCCGATAGATGCAGTATGCATCGGCCACATTTCTGTCAGCAACAAATGATGACTGACGGTCAGTTTTATTATGAGTTTGGTGTTAAACTGAAAAATAAAAATAGAATCAAGCATCACATTCTTAAATTGTTTGAATAATAAACCCCTTCGATTGAATCCTATAAAAGCTTAAAGAATATATTCTTTATGAGCTGAAACCATATGACTCGTTATTGAGTTAACTAAAATATTTGTATAGTCTTGTTTTGCCCCATATTCAGAACATTTGTAATGACATTCTCGTCTTCTCTTTACACTCTCACTCTCTCAAACACTCATGATGGCATTCTCCTCTTCTTTTTACACCGTCATTCTCTTAAACATTCGTAATGACATTCTCGTCTTCTCTTTACATCTCACTCTCTCAAACATTCGTAATGACATTCTCGTCTTTTCTTCACACCCTCACTCTCTTAAACATTTGTAATGACATTCTCATCTTCTCTTTACATCTCACTCTCTCAAACATTCCTAATGACATTCTCGTCTTCTCTTTACACACTCACTCTCTCAAATACTCATAATGGCATTCTCGTCTTCTCTTTACACCCTCAATCTCTTAAACATTCATGATGACATTTTCGTCTCCTCTTAAACATTCGTAATGACATTCTCGTCTTCTCTTTACACCCTCACTCTCTCAAACACTCCTAATAACATTGTTGCCTTCTCTTGACACCGTCATTCTCTTAAAGATTCGTAATGAAATTCTCGTCTTCTCTTTACACCCTCACTCACTCAAACATTCGTAATGACATTCTCATCTTCTCTTTACATCTCACTCTCTCAAACATTCGTAATGACATTCTCGTCTTCTCTTTACACCCTCATTCTCTCAAACACTCATAATGGCATTCTCATCTTCTCTTTACACCCTCACTCTCTTAAACATTCGTAATCACATTCTCGTCTTCTCTTTACACCCTCACTCTCTCAAACATTTCTAATGACATTCTCGTCTTCTTTTTACACCGTCACTGTCTTAAAAATTCGTAATGAAATTCTCGTTTTCTCTTTGCACCCTCACTCTCTTAAACATTTGAAATGATATTCTTGTCTTCTGTTTCCACCCTCACTCTCTTAAACATTCGTAATGACATTCTCGTCTTATCTTTACACCCTCACTCTCTCAAACATTCCTAATGACATTCTCGCCTTCTTTTTACACCCTTACTCTCTTAAACATTCGTAATGGCATTCTCGTCTTCTTTTTACACCCTCACTCTCTCAAAAACTCTTAATAACATTCTTGCCTTCTCTTTACACTGTCACTCTCTTAAAGATTCGTAATGAAATTCCCTCTTCTCTTTACACCGTCATTCTCTTAAACATTCGTAATGACATTCTTGCCTTCTCTTTACACTGTCACTCTCTTAAAGATTTGTAATGAAATTCTCGTCTTCTCTTTACATCCTCACTCTTTTAAACAATCCTAATGACATTCTTGCCTTATCTTTACACCCTCACTCTCTCAAACACTCATAATGACATTCTCGTCTTCTCTTTATACCCTCAATCTCTTAAATATTCATGATGACATTTTCGTCTTCTCTTAAACATTCGTAATGACATTCTCTTCTTCTCTTTACACCCTAACTCTCTTAAACATTAGTAATGACATTTTCGTCTTCTCTTTACACCCTCATTCTCTCAAACATTCGTAATGACATTTTCGTCTTCTCTTACATCCTAATTCTCTTAAACATTCGTAATGACATTCTCGTCTTCTATTTACATCCTCACTCTTTTAAACAATCCTAATGACATTCTTGCCTTATCTTTACACCCTCACTCTCTCAAACACTCATAATGACATTCTCGTCTTCTCTTTACACCCGCAATCTCTTAAACATTCATGATGACATTTTCGTCTTCTCTTAAACATTCGTAATGACATTCTCGTCTTCTCTTTACACCCTAACTCTCTTAAACATTTGTAATGACATTCTCTTCTTCTCTTTACACCCTCACTCTCTTAAACATTCGTAATGACATTTTCGTCTTCTCTTTACACCCTCATTCTCGTCTTCTCTTACATCCTCATTCTCTTAAACATTCGTAATGACATTCTCGTCTTCTCTTTACACCCTCAATCTCTTAAACATTCGTAATGACATTCTCGTCTTCTCTTTACACCCTCACTCTCTCAAACACTCCAAATAAACATTCTTGCCTTCTCTTTACACTGTCATTCTCTTAAAGATTCGTAATGAAATTCCCTCTTCTCTTTACACCGTCATTCTCTTAAACATTCGTAATGACATTCTCGTCTTCTCTTTACACCCTCACTCTCTCAAACACTCCAAATAACATTCTTGCCTTCTCTTTACACTGTCATTCTCTTAAAGATTCGTAATGAAATTCCCTCTTCTCTTTACACCGTCATTCTCTTAAACATTCGTAATGACATTCTTGCCTTCTCTTTACATTGTCACTCTCTTAAAGATTCGTAATGAAATTCTCGTCTTCTCTTTACACCTCACTCTCTCAAACATTCGTAATGACACTTTCGTTTTTTTCTTTACACTTCAATCTCTCAAACATTTGTAATGACATTTTCAGCCTTCTCTTTAAAACGTCACTCTCTTGAACATTCGTAATGACGTTCTCATCTTCTCTTTTCACCCTCACTCTCCTAAACACTCATAATGACATCCTCGTCTTCTCTTTACACCCTCACTCTCTTAAACATTCATGATGACATTCTCGTCTTCTATTTACACCTTCACTCTTTTAAACATTTGTAATGACATTATTGTCTTCTCTTCACTCCCTCACTTTTTAAAAATTCGTAATGACATTCTCGTCTTCTCTTTACACCCTCACTCTCTCAAACATTCGAAATGAGATTCTCGTCTTCTCTGTACTCCCTCACTCTCTTAAACATTCGTAATGACATTCCATTTTCTCTTTACACCCTTACTCTCTCAAACACTCATAATGATATTCTCGTCTTCTATTCACACCCTCATTCTCTCAAACATTCCTAATGACATTCTTGCCTTCTCTTTACACCGTCATTCTCTTAAAAATTCGTAATTACATTCCGTCTTCTCTTTACACCCTTACTCTTTTAAACATTCGTAATAACATTCTCGTTTTCTCTTTTTATCCTCACTCTCTCAAACATTCAAAATGACATTCTCGTTTTCTCTTTACACCCTCACTTTCCTAAACATTCATGATGACATTTTCGTCTTCTTTTAAATATTCGTCATGACATTCTCGTCTTCTCTTTACACCCTCACTCTCTTAAACATACCTAATGACATTTTTGCCTTATTTTTATACCGTTACTCTCTTTAACATACCTAATGATATTTTTCCTTATCTTTACACCGTTACTCTTTTAAACATTCGTAATGAAATTCCCTCTTCCTTTTACACTCTTACTCTCTTAAACATTCATCATGACATTCCCTCTTCTCTTTACACCCTTACTCTCTTAAACATTCGTCATGACATTCTCGTCTTCTCTTTGCACCCTCAATTTCTTAAACATTCGTAATGATATCCTCGTCTTCTGTTTGCACTCTCACTCTCTTAAACACTCGCATTGACATTCTCGTCTTCTATTTACACCCTCACTCTTTTAAAAATTCGTAATGACATTCTCGTCTTCTCTTTACACCCTCACTCTCTCAAACATTCGTAATCACATTCTCGTCTTTTCTTTACACCCTCATTGTCTTAAACATTCGTAATGACGTTCTCGTCTTCTCTTTACACTTGTCAACCATTCTTCATTAGATTATTGACATCACTGAGACTACACTTACAAGAATTCATAAAGTTTACTCACCTGGGCTGTAGTGACGATGTGCCAAAACGTAAGATTGTGTTGCAATTGTATTTCGGAATATTTAATAAATGTTTAGAATGCACATGTTGCTTGTATGGAATACTGAACTTTCCACAGGGTGTGGTGCCTTCGTTCAGCTGAGAAAAATTTTGTTGAAGGTGCACGAGGTAGTAATTTTTTAAACTCGTAGCTATTTCCTTGGTATTTTTAAAGGTTCTCTGAAGTTTGTTACAACTTCTTTTTGCTTTCTGCAAACAGAAAACGTTGCACCTGTAAACAAAATGTAAGACTAGTTTAATATAATAAGGCTAGTGACAGATAAAAGCAATTAGATGTGAATATAACACTTACGCGAGATTCGAATCTATATTTTTACTTATCTTTCTACAGGACTTCCAACATCATGCTGTCATAGATACACCTTATCTATAGAGGTAAGCCTCATCTGGAAAATTAAGCCTAACTTGTGAGTTAAGCTTTAGCCACATAGGTAAGTCTTCTCTAGATATGTAAGCCTTTTTCACACAGGTAAGCTTTATCTGGTGAACTAATTCGTAACTACAAAGATAAACCTTATACAGAGAAATAAGTCTTTATGAGAAACAGAAAGGTACACATTTATTAGAGAGCTAAGCCTTATCTGGAGAAGTTGTTAAGCCTTTTCAGAGAAACCCGCTTAACTGAAGAGGTTTGACTTATTGTCCGATATTGTGGACAGATCCCGTAGTAATTTTATAAGTTTATTAAATATACATGTTTCAAACTATTTGAGCACCTAATTGTCTGTGAGCTCACGACATGTTTGATACAGTGCCCAAATGTAAAAGTGAACAAAAATACCACCATTATTTTGTACAATTCCATAAATTAGTTATGTGTTTTTTTTCAAAGAAAATATATTATTTCTTTCATTCAACTTAATCAGTTCTTTACGTGTTGTTTTAACAGGTAAAAACGTAAGGTTACTCACTGTAATTAAATATGTCGATCTGGCCAGTATAAAAATAAAACTTTAATTTGAAAGTTTTTGCACGTGGCATTCTCAGGTTCATGATGTCTGAACAAGGCTTAGCGAGAATCTAAGTTCGACGCTGTGAAGTCTTTTTCTTCACTAGAAATCAGATCTTGGTGTCAGTTTCGCAAAGAGTCACGTATTTTTCTGTATTAATAACTTCTTTTTGTTGTGAACAGTGTATAGAATATTTATTACCACAGAATAAAGTACGGATAGATGAAAAATATATAATCACAGAACAATATACGATCACATTTCATATAACATAACAAAACAATGTGCGGTTACATTTGATATAAAATCACAGAACAGTGTACGGTTATATTTTATATAAATTCACAGAAAAATGTACAGTTATGCTCCATATAAAATCACAGAAGAGTGTACGGTTATGTTTCGTATATAATTAAAGAACAAACGTATAATCTGTCTCAAAAATTCTCCTTTATCTAGAAACAGACGGTCTACAGAATAATTACCAACTTAAACCGAATGCTACATTTTGAAACACACAAGGTAAACCTAATTATGCGTACCTTTTACGTTGAATCCGTTGGTGAATAATCAACACAGA
>CM022400.1:67124289-67325054 GCA_011833715.1 Carcinoscorpius rotundicauda
TAGCATTAGATGTGGTTGTACTCACTAAGGATGATCTATGAAACAAAATGGAGTAACCTATTTGGCAAGTCCAATCTCATTATGACACTTCCACAAGTTTATAGATGGTATATGAAACAAAAACATCGTGGTACCAATCATTCAAAATGAAGACAGTATTGCATAACATACAGATGAAAAACAAGAAAAGGTCTTATGAAGAAACATTAACCAATTTGGCCATGGTGACATGCAAGAGAGGCTCAAATTAACCTAACACTATGTATGGATATGGAAGCCATCTTTTGCTAGAAAAGATTGTTATTACAACACCTATAGGCAGTGCTACAAGTCTAAGAATCACAACCTCACAGAAGTCAACCTGTAGAAGATGATGTTTGAGAACCATACAATTCCTGAAGTAAAGACTGGTAACTTTTTCAAATCCTGATGCAAACTCATGAAGGATCACTTCTATTAATGTTATTAAAGTAATGGCCCATGTCTTCAGATTTATTGGACCACTGTATCACTATTTCATCTTTGTGAGGAGTTACCAATAACCCACAAATTCATTAAAAATGTAGCATAAAAAGATAAGTATGGAAGCTGGCAATCAGGCTGGATTACCATCAACATTGTCCTCCCTAAAAATAGCCTCTTTTGCCAGTCCTCTTCAATATTTACACAATGGATCTAGTCTGTCTTGATGGTCCAACCAGATGCCATGTGCTGACAACATTCTGGTGCAAACTAGATGCTGTAGAAAGCTTAAAATGAAAGCAGGATAGAGTCATCCTTTGGCAAGGTGATCAATGACATAGACATGATTATTAATCCTGTAAAAACCACAACTGTGTTTTACATGGTCAACAGCAAGTTCATGAGGACGAACCATCATAAGCCAGTAATGCTATCCTTCTGAATGAAGCAGTGAAGTGTGTGTAAGTAACTTAACAAACAAGTTAACTGTTCTGAAACTTGCAGCATGAAATAGAGAAGGTAAGTACAACATGTTTACATTTTACCAGGGTCTTTTATTCACTCATTCCTGGATCATGTACTGTCAATGATCAGTACAAGTGCTATTCAGGTTGATAAAATTGAAGGCACACAAAACACTTCTTTACAATTGGTCACAAGATGTACTTCAGGCACCCCTACTAAGGTCCTACCAAACCTCATAACCCTCATCCCCAACAGGCATGACCAATTTGGCCATGATGACATGCAAGAGAGGCTCAAATTAACCTAACACTATGTATGGATATGGAAACCATCTTTGGCTGGAAAAAATTGTTATTATAACACCTATAGGCAGTGCTACAAGTCTAAGAATCACAACCTCACAGAAGTCAACCTGTTGACTACAAGGTAGAATGTTGTCAGCACATGGCATCTGGTTGGACTATCAAGACGGACTAGATCCATTGCGTAAATATTGAAGAGGACTGGCAAAAGAGGCTATTTTTAGGGAGGACAGTGTTGATGGTAATCCAGCCTGATTGCCAGCTTCCATACTTATGCTACATTTTTAATGAATTTGTGGGTTATTGGTAACTCCTCATAAAGATGAAATAGTGATACAGTGGTCCAATAAACCTGAAGGCTGCCACTAGTCGTTGTCCACAGAATTTTTAAAAACATGTTGGTCTAGAACAGGGGTTCCCAACCTTTTGGCACTTGCAACCCCTTACCTAAAAGTTTGAAACTTAGGGCTTACTATCAGCAGCTTAATTTTTATTTTATTTTCTGTGAAAGAAAGGAAAAGAAACATCTAAAAAATATTTTAAAATTCTATAATTATTTATTAGCAAATTAAATCACATTGGTCCAACCTGAATTCACAAAAAGAACATATATTTCTAAAAATAATATTAACATAGGTTTGAACAGCTATCCAACCCAGCTGATGTTGCATTTCAGCAGCAAGTTTTGAAATTCGTGGCCGAGCGTTTGTTAGAGCCAGTCTAATGTCATCTCCAACATCCAATCTGTTCTTATTCTTTGTTTTTATATTGACAAGAGTGGAAAATCCTGCCTCACACAAGTAGGTAGAAGCAAATGGAACAAAAACACGTAAAGCTATCATGTTGACTTTGGAGTATGACTGATACATAGCGCTTCAGAACTGAGTCACGAATTTCACCTTGAAGGGATCACAAGCTAAAGAGTCGTTCCTTAGATACAGAAATTCATCTTGGATATCATCTGGGATGCTGGATACACCAAGTTCAGTACAAAATGGGTTCCTTACCAGGGCCTCCTGTTCCTGTGATAACTCAGGGAAGTAACGCTCTACTTCCTTTTCTAGAGACTGAAGATGTTCGGTAATCTCATCCTTGAGGAACTGATCTAGTTGGATCTGAGACTCATCCATCACTCCACAAAGGTTTCCAAACACAGCGATGTTTCCAAGATTGGTTTTCCGACGCCAGTTCTGCAGTTTGGAAACAAAGGCCCAAAGACTATCTTGAAAAAAGGAGAACATGTGTTTCCCTTCCTTGAAGCTTCAAATTGAGCTTGTTCAGCTGGTCAAAAATGTCGGCTAGGTACGCAACCCTTTTATTCCATGCTTCATCTTCGAAGTGAGCTACAAGATCTTTCCTTTCTTGAGTCTCCAGGAATAGTTTTTCGTCATCCACCAATCAGCAACGGACATGTGACTCACGTGTCGACAGCGAGCACGCAGACACACTAAATCACAGCTAAACAGACACACAAGCATACGTACATGTGCGTGCACTCACATACTCACTAGTACACACAAACATACGGTTGCAGACACGTACACATTCACTCACAGACACGCATACATACACCCATAATGTCACCTAATGACATTGAACTAACGTAGCACACGTTTTGCTTTGCACCGAAACAAAAAAATGTAAGAGCATGAAAATGTAACTGATGAAATAAAATTAATGTTATCCCAAGCTACTTCTCACAAGGCTACACGACTCCCTTGCCAAGGCTTTGCGACCCCCTGGTCGAGAAGATATTCAACCACAGTTAAGTAACCATTGGCAGCTGCTATATGAAGTTAGAAGGAAAATAATCATATATAATTTATAACCCTCAACAGTATCAGAGACCATCAACAGCACTTAGAAACAAAATATTTTCACCAGAACCTTGCAGTGCAAGGACCATGAGTTCCACCATTCAACTACTGTCCTTTCTAATGGGGACATTCCAGCTTCCTGACAACAGTGCAACCACCAAGCATGCAGAGACTTCTATAAAGACTGTCATGGGTGTACAGGTGCAATACAGTTACCACAGATATAATTTGTCACCCCAGAATGCCCCAAGAGAATAAGAATCTGTTTCCACTGGAACCTGTGCAAATGAGGACAAAAGATTTGCTGATTGGGTAGTGGTTGAAGCAAGCCTACAAGTTCCAATTTAAAGTCAGCAATCATTACAGTCACAGGTTGTTTCTACATCAAATACTGAGAGAAAGAGGGTTGGGCAAATGTTGTTCCCAGGAGCAGAATTTTGCATAAAATTGGTACAGAATCCCACATATAGCACAAGGAAAAAGTTGGAAACCGTAAAACAAGCTCTCTTCTGAGCTGTAAATGAACAATGCCACTGACATAATATTTACAACTGTCTTGCAGGCACACCTATGTAATATTTGGAGTGGTTGGTTCCCCAGATGGATGGCAGAAAACAAAGAAACTCCATGGTAAAGATATCATCTTGACAAAGATTTACCAGGTAAAGGTAAATGAGGAACAAAACAGCTTCCAAGAGAAGTCAAATCCTGCATGACTGTACTGGCAAGATACTGACTTCACCTGGAATAGAAAGATAGAAGCAGCAAATATGGAAGGTTTTCACTGGCATAGAAAGGCATCACATGAAAGTAACGTATTATATCGTGTGGGTAAGAAACACAAAGATGAGGAACTGATGACACCAGAAAGCAACTTCACTGATCACTTCAGTAACTCTCTTGTACATTCTGAGACGAAGCCAGCCTCCACCTGAGGAGGCTTTTTGTGCAATCTTTGTAACTATCATCTGGTGCAAAACACACAATAAAAATTAATCACAACAAAATATAACAGTGCTGAGCAACAAAACAATTTTCATAAGGAAGTCAATGGTGATTACAAGTCAAATCTGCTCAACTTTTAAGATGCATGTAAAGATTATATTAGATTTTTGTGAAACATGTTTATCAGACGTTGGGAGGTTATTTTGTTCACAATGATCTAGATTTAGAAACAAGAATTGTTTCAAAAAAACTCACCATATGGAGTTTCACCATTCTTAGTTCGTGCATTAAGGTCGGCCCCTGACTGTACCAACATTTCAATGACTTCAGGCTGCAAGAAGGAACAAACTTCCAGTTGAGAAGAACAAAAAAATATTAAAAGTTGGCCATTACAAATACAAGAGATTTTGTTCTTTTAATGAGTTACTAAACAGAGAAAAGCTGTGATAAATGAAATTCTTTTTTCAGGTATTTTGTCGAAGTGCTGACTGAAGTCGGTACCGTAACTAGGCAGACGAGTCACAATGTTCTCATTTGCCTAGGGCTTTAAACTTATTTTTAAGCCTTAAAGTGCAATTTTTTACTTAACTTTGCTAAAATAAAAACATACATAACAAGATACCCAAAACAGGCAAAATAAGATGTTTTAGCTTCAAATAGAGATGATGTATTGATTTTATACTATGAAATGATTTACAATACAGATGAACAGGTAGTTTTTGTACCTCAGATGTTGCGAGTTTGTCACATATGAAAACACCATCTTGACCTACCTAGCAAACTCCTTCATTATTATATTTACTTATTTTTCGTTTCCTAAGTAAATGTCTCTATTTTTCAACTTGTCAAAGACTTGGTGTTTCTTAACATAAGACTGCATTCGGGATTTTTCATTTGTTGTACTATCAGTTTATAATTTCAGGAACAAAGGCTGAATGTTCAGACAGAAGCCATGATGTTGTGTTTGTTTTAAAAATAAACTCACATGTCCCCAACAGGCAGCGGCATGGACAGGCTGCCACTGGTCGTTGTCCACAGAATCTGTAGAAACATGTTGGTCTAGAAGGTATTCGACTACAGTTAAGTAACCGTTGGCAGCTGCTATATGAAGCTAGAAGGAAAATAACCATATATAATTTATATAATATTATGAACATGTGACGAAAAGCTAGCTAAGTACATAGATACGAATTATATCAGTTCAAAATGTTACTTATAAATTAACAATACAAACATCCAAAAGATGACAAACAGATCATATCCTAAATAAATACACCAGAATACTTAAAATGGATTACAATTAGAATGCATTAAACAACCCGGAACACTGATAATATTTTGTAAGATTTGGCCAGATAAGTACATTTAGATTAGCCCTAACTTTAAATACAAAGCTGACAAGATAATACTCGTATCCAAAATATTATTTCAGAAAAATTTTTATAAATTGCTTTAACCCTGAATTCATGACTTAATCAGAATCAATTCCACGATTAAATGTGAAAGAACTAATTTTCCACTTTTGATTGTTATAACGTGTAAAAACGGGTCTGTGGTCATTGGTGAACATTCAGAACACACATAACAGCATTCTGTGGTCAAAAATGGACCTTCAGAACACACATAACAGCATTCTTTAGTCAAAAGTGGACCTTCAGAACACACGTAACAGCATTCTGTGGTCAAAAGTTGACATTCAGAACACACGTAACAGCATTCTGTGGTCAAAAGTTGACATTCAGAACACACGTAACAGCATTCTGTGGTCAAAAGTTGACATTAAGAACACACGTAACAGCATTCTGTGGTCAAAAGTGGACATTCAGAACACACGTAACAGCATTCTGTGGTCAAAAGTGGACATTCAGAACACACGTAACAGCATTCTGTGGTCAAAAGTGGACATTCAGAACACACATAACAGCATTCTGTGGTCAAAAGTGGACATTCAGAACACACATAACAGCATTCTGTGGTCAAAAGTGGACATTCAGAACACACATAACAGCATTCTGTGGTCAAAAGTGGACATTCAGAACACACGTAACAGCATTCTGTGGTCAAAAGTGGAACACATATAATAATATTCTTTGCCTCATTTCATTCCCACTAATTTGTAAACTCGACATACTCTGTCATCTTAGAAGCAATGTTTTCCCTGTTCAAAACTATAACACCAACAAGGGTTGGAACTACATTGTACTACAATAACACTAAGTTTGTGATTTCATCTAAAAAATAGAAAAATGTAAGCACAGGAGGTTCATAACATCAAAATTAAATTTTTAATTTAGGAAACTGTTGCTTCATTATCGTAATGTAACAAAAACTATAAATTTTATGAAAACAACTTACAGGAGTTGCTCCTTGGTGGTCCCTGTATTCTAAATCTTCACTATTTTCTGCCAGTAGTTTCAAGTCGGCCAACATCTGTCTTTCTGTGGCAGCTCGGGTTTCGTCGATCATTTCTTGTGTCACACCTGTTTAAAACCAACGTTATCTATAACATTGTACAGTTTGATCACGTTAAAACCTTACTTCTAACTCCAGGTAATGCAGGTAAAAATGTTCCTTTACTAACTTTATAATAACTACAAACCATCCAACAGATCCATGCTGTGGATTTCACACGTCAGATTTCTTCATTTTATGGATGATAAAAATTGAGCAAGGAGTCTGAAACACTTTCCTGAAATGAGGAAAAGTCCATGGAAAACTCCGTCTACACGTTTAACACACTGCCTTAATCCACTTCAACAGAGGTCCATACTGTTCTTTATGTATTTTTGAAACATCAGTTATCTTGCATGCTCATAACATAATTTTGGATCATAGTAATTTGGAAACAAGTTTGTCTACTTGGGCAGGTTTTGTTTGTGCAAATGTTGATAATAATTCATGACTACCTTCCAAAAACGAGATAAAAAATTTTCAGGCACTCAGATTAGTAATTTGTATGTTTGTTTTCAATAAATTATTACTGTATGCTGTATGTGCTTTTATTTTTCTTGATTAGTTTAATATTTGTCCAAAACTCATAAATTTAACTCAAATTATTAGTGTAAAACCTGTTGACTTTGAAGATATATTACATGATTTAGGCTAACCCTAAATATTTTAGGAATAACATAACAAAATAAGTTATTTAATAATTTTCTGTTATTAGCACCATCTGATGAATTTTTAAAGCACTATTTCCTTCAGTAATATTGGCTTCCTTAGTCACTTAATCTTGAAAAACATTATTTTTCACGACTTTTGCTTATCACTAAACTTTAAAACAATTTGAGTACTCACTAATGTACAGTCTTGTGAAAAAGTTAGGACACCCTATGAAAGCCTGTGTATTTTTGTAACATTTATGGATATATAGATATTTAATTTCAATTTTAACAATACCAAGAAATTATAGGAATATAACTAAACAACTAAAACTGAAGAAAAGACTTTTCAAGATCTTCTGTAAATGTAATTCTACAAAAATGCATGTTTTAACTAATGAAAAAGTTAGGACACCCTACCCACTAATAGCTAGTGTTACCCACTTTGACTGAAATAACTGCAGTGAGACGCTTCTTGTAGCCATCTACCAGTCTCTGACATCGGTCTGAAGAAAGTTTGCCCCACTCCTCAAAGCAGAATTCTTTCAACTGTTAGATGTTTGAGGGGTTTCTTACATGTACAGCCCATTTCAAGTCACCCACAGCATCTCAATGGAATTAAAATGTGGACTTTGACTTGGCCATTCCAGGACTCTTCATTACTTAGTTTTTGGCCAGTCCTTGGTGGATTTTCTGGTATATTTTGGGTCATTGTTGTGTTGCAGGGTCCAGTTCTGCTTCAGCTTTAATTTTCATACAGATGGTCTCACATGATTCTCAGGTACCCTCTGATACACAGTAGAATTCATGGTGGATTCTATGATTGAGAGCTGTCCAGGTCCTGCTGCAGCAAAGCAGCCCCAAACCATGACACTTCCACCTCCATGCTTCACAGTTGGTGTGAGGTTCATTTCCTAGAATGCTGTATTTGGTTTACACCAAACATGTCCTCTGTTATGGTGTCTAGATAATTCAATTTTGGACTCATCTGTCCAAAAAACATTATTCCAGAAGTCCTGGTCTTTGTCTACAATCTCTCTGGCAAACTTTAGTCTGGTCTTGATGTTTCTCTTAGAGAGCAAATGTTTCCTCCTTGCACACCTCCCATGCAAGTTACACTTGTGCAGTCTCTTTCTGATTGTAAAGACATGCACTTTCACATCAATAGTAGCCAGAGCCTGCTGTAGGTCCTGTGATGACATGTCAGGATTTTTGGAGACCTCTTTTAGCATCTTGCAGTTTGCTCTCGGGGTGAACTTGCCTAGATGACTAGACCTGGGCATGTTGGTAGTTGTTTCGAAAGACCTCCACTTGTTGACTATTTACCGGACAGTGGAATGGCTGATTTCAAAATCATTTGGGATTTTTTTAAATCCCTTACCAGACTCATAATTTGCTACAATTTTCTTTCTGAAGGCCTCATTCTCACTTCAACAGTCAGGAGTACACCAAACTAAATATCCAAGTTTTAAATAGGAAAAGCCTCATTCAAAATGCTGAGTAACGATCTTCTAATAAGGTACACCTGTGAGTGAGTTGAGCCATTTTAAGTGGGAATAAATATGGGGGTGTCCTAACTTTTTCCTCAGTTAGAATATGCATTTTTGTAGAATTACATTTACAGAAGATCTTGAAAAGTCTTTTCTTCAGTTTTAATTGTTTAGTTATATTCCTATAATCTCTCAGTGTTGTTAAAATTGAGATTAAATATCTACATATAACCAAAAATGTTACAAAACTACACAGGCTTTCATAGGATGTCCTAACTTTTTCACATGACTGTAAGTAACGGTTTAACAACAGCTTACAAGTTGATCTGCTTCAGAAACTTGAATTTTGCAAAGAAAATTAAACAAGAAGTGAAGTGAAAAAGTCTGATAGAGAAAACACTTTGTTCTTGTAAGTACTAGTCCATGAGATTAACATGGAAGGAAATCCCATCTCACCTTGTTTGGCCATTTCAGACTCAATATAATCCAAAGTGGAGTCATCTTCACAAATGTCATAGGGCATATTTCCATCTGCATTTACGGCCAACAGGTCGGCATTCCTAGATTACGAAAGAGAAATTAAAGGGATCTACCTTCTCTTTCAAGTACGAGATGTAACCAGCACAACATAAAAAGTAAAACGAATATTCACAAAGTCAGAAGTGCAACAGGTCTATATTCTTATTTTTGTTCAAAACTAAATATTTACTAAATACCAACACATTGTAGGTTTGGAATATATTTAAAAAGGCTTATATAAAGTTGAATATTACAAAAAGATGTGCATTCTTCTTTCCTTATCATCCTATCTCACCCAAAAGATACAAAATATGTACTTTTTTTTTTTACAAGTTGTGATTATATTAATTATTTTGATTTTTCTTCTCTTCCAACATACAATGATTTAACAACCTGATTGCTTGTTAAGGGCCTCGAAAATACTTCTCTAATAAACATTTAAAGTTGTGTCAGCATAATTGTGTCACTTTTATTAGTTTATTTAATATTCAATATAAAAAGTGGTCATTTGCTATTTTGTTCCACATGAAGGCCCACGATACACTCAACACAACGGTCATATAATGGTATGAAATATTTCCTAGTTAACACACTACACTTTACAACAAACATACTGAGAGCTGTACTAATGCCTCCAAAACAATATCCTTAACGTCTGTGGATAAGTGTGAAGGTAGATTGTTTACAACACAAATAATGAACAAACTAGTTATTTAGAGAGGTAAAGAATGTTCCTGGTGTTCAACCTCTCTAAGGCAAAAGGGAGAAATGAAAGAGTATTTTGTTTTTAATATATTTAAGTGATTTACTACGTGTGAGAGTTCTTATAATTGATGACACTTTGTAGAATGGACGACAATTGCCTGTTGAAGAGATACGAGCGTCGAAGATGACGTTTTGAAAGTTTTCCGCCTTTCATCTTCAGGTCCAAGGCGGGAGACTTTCAAAATGTTGTCCTCTACACTTGTGTCTCCACAACAGGCAATTGTCGTCCATTCTACAAAGTGTCATCAGGAATACTCTGTCTGGACAATCTATCAAAGTTCTAATAATGTTTTTATAAACAAGTTAATCGTTGGGAAAACCAGAATAAAAACATGTTATCCTGAAAAACTTCACATGATCTTTCACGTCGCATCTAAAATGTCAATGTTACTTTTAATAATGTCATACAATCTTTAACACTACATCCAAACATTCTTGTTGTCCCCATAGATTTAACATACGCTTTCACACTACGCTTAAAACATATCTGTGATTTCCAAGTATCTTATGTAATGTTTTGCCACAACATCCAAAGCATCCCTGCTATCCCCAAAGATTTAATATAAGCTTTTACACTACATCCACATTATTCCTGCTATCCCCAAAGATTTAATATAAGCTTTCACACTACATTCAAATCATTCCTGCTATCCCCAAAGATTTAATATAAGCTTTCACACTACATCCAAATCATTCCTGCTCTCCCCAAAGATTTAATCTAAGCTTTCACACTACATCCAAATCATTCCTGCTAACCCAAAGATTTAATATAAGCTTTCACACTACATCCAAATCATTCCCGCTCTCCCCAAAGATTTAATCTAAGCTTTCAGACTACATCCAAATCATTCCTGCTATCCCCAAAGATTTTGTGCAAACTATTACACTACATCAAAAACAACTTGAAGTTATTTTTCATTTCACATAAAATGAAGAGTTTAAACCAACTAGCTCACTTAGCAATTAGGTATTTCACCAAATGAAGATGACCACACGTGGCTGCTGCGTGAAGTGGAGTCCACTGTTCACTGTCCTTGGCATTCACGTTGGCACCAAACTCTATTAGTAACTTCATCATCTCTTCACTGTCATCAATACAACACTAAAACAACAATATTACATGAAAGTTCTCAGAGAATTTGTTATCGTACCAATGTAAGGAATAACTGGCTATTGAGTGTACTTGAAAAGTAATTTATCTTTCAAATACCTTAAAACCACAGAAGTATGCATGAGTAGATGTAACAGTTAAAATCAACATAAGGTCATAATAATAACACAGTAACTGTTTTGTTTTTTTGTTGTTGTATATCAGAACTTGTACAATATTTCCAGCTATACCAGAGAGTTAAAAATAATAGATGTTACACTCACAAGTCTTTTAGGTTGACTTTCACAATTGGAAATCGATGATCCATCTGTATTCTTTTAGTTATGACCAGTGGAAGTGAACATGTTGCAGTGTGTAGATTAAATAAACAAACAATTCATGAGAAAACTGAACTTTTCATGAGGGAATATAATCTTTCCAACTGCTTTACCGTGAGTGAATGTTGTGTTATTATTTCAGTCCTTGAAATTATGTCACTAAAGTTAACTGGAACACATTCCATTCTTTTTAAAACTGTTTTCATTACCATGTTTACGACATTTTACTTTACAAACTTGAGAATCGTATGCAACAAAAATTACAAAAATAATCCTTAAAAGATGTTCACAATGAATAAAGTGAGGTAAAGTTATGTGACAAAACAATTTTTATTATACATCTATACCTGATGCAAAGCAGTCAGGCCATCTTCATTTGTTGAATCAGGACTCACTCCTAACATAAGCAGCCTCCGAACTATGGAGAGATAAAGCAGGGTCTTCGTGAGAAACACACTGTCCTTTACTACGTGATAGTTTATTTAAAACGATTTTAAAAATCATCAAATGTTCAAAAAGTTATGTTACTATCCTTATGACACATCACACTGTACTGGATCTGTACAGAGACGTGTCAGCTTATGATAGAGCAATCTGTTGCAGTGTTCACACAGATGGAGAGTGTAAGTGTCAACTTATGATAGAGCAATTTGTTGCAGTGTTCACACAGATGGAGAGTGTGTCAGCTTATGACAGAGCAATTTGTTGCAGTGTTCACACAGATGGAGAGTGTGTCAGCTTATGACAGAGCAATTTGTTGCAGTGTTCATACAGATGGAGAGTGTAAGTGTCAACTTATGATAGAGCAATTTGTTGCAGTGTTCACACAGATGGAGAGTGTGTCAGCTTATGACAGAGCAATTTGTTGCAGTGTTCACACAGATGGAGAGTGTAAGTGTCAACTTATGATAGAGCAATTTGTTGCAGTGTTCACACAGATGGAGAGTGTAAGTGTCAACTTATAATAGAGCAATTTGTTGCAGTGTTCACACAGATGGAGAGTGTAAGTGTCAGCTTATGATAGAGCAATTTGTTGCAGTGTTCACACAGATGGAGAGTGTAAGTGTCAGCTTATGATAGAGCAATTTGTTGCAGTGTTCACACAGATGGAGAGTGTAAGTGTCAACTTATAATAGAGCAATTTGTTGCAGTGTTCACACAGATGGAGAGTGTAAGTGTCAACTTATAATAGAGCAATTTGTTGCAGTGTTCACACAGATGGAGAGTGTAAGTGAGAGTTAAAGTCACCGAGATAAACAACGGACTTCCTGCTGAACATATCTGGAACCTCCGACTTCAAGGTATGACACACAGAGTGTTAAAGCATTATAAGAAAGCTGGTCACGGCTAAGTAATTTCATCTTATCAGTCGAAATTTGTAGGCATATCTATGTGACGAGCATAAGAAGGAAGCTGGACCTACCATAGCATTACTGTTTTATTCCAGAAAAATAAGAAGAAAGAACTCCCGTACATACTGAGTAACTAATACTGTCAAACTACTTAAGGCTTTAACAAAGGATACGTGTACCTTGTGAGAACAGTTCTTGAAGTAAAGGTGTAATATAATTAAATATCCAGAAAACATTTTTATATACCTTTCTCTGATTCACACACGCACACAGAACAACCAACATTAACCATTTAACGTCTATTAACAGCATTTGTACCTTATATTAACAATCTAACAACAACAGACATATGTTTAATCATTTTACAGTCAGAAAGAATATCTCATTATGGAGGTACTTAATTTTATTTCCAACTTCAATTATACCATTGAATTTAAGACCTATTTTTCTTTGTAACTATTTAGTTACATTCTACATTATTTAGCATTAAACTAACCACAAAACTCTTAAATGCTTGGCAAGGCATGGCCAAGTGTGCTAAGGCGTGCGACTCATAATCCGAGGGTCCCGGGTTCACATCCCCATTGCGCCAAACATGCTCGCCCTTTCAGCCGTGGGGGGCATTATAATGTTATGGTCAATCCCACTATTCGTTGGAAAAAGAGTTGATCAAGACTTGGCGGTGGGTGGTAACGACTAGCTGCCTTACCTCTAGTCTTACACTGCTAAATTAAGGGCAGCTAGCAAACAAACTTAAATGCTTTTACGTATTATCAACAACTGTTTAAAAGTTTATAATAAAAAAGCAAATGTCAACTTGCTTGTTTTGTATCTATCAACACCATCCAAACTACCAGTTACTACGACAAACTCTGAACCAGTGGGAAAACAAGATACTGGCAGTAACCCGCCGCCAACCATTGGGTTACAAATTTACTAACGTGAAGTGAGATTACTTAGCACATCACAATGCATCCGGTTTTATTCTTGTTTTTGTCGAATCCGAAATAAAAAAAATATTCTTCAAGAATTACAATCCAACTCAACTAACGTATAATAAATTGTGATCAATTTTAAATTCTCGCATTGAAGCCAAAGCAATGGATTCTTCCTGAACGAATCACCCACCCAAATAAGGTAGGAACATTACTACTGCTCTCCTGGTTCAGTTTCCAGTGTTAACTTTTATTTTTCCACATTATCTTTACATAAAAATTCGATGTTCTATTTCCCCACCTTTCTACACGTTTCCTTTGATTCAACCATTAGATAGCATTTGTTATGTCAACTGTGAATTTTAAACATTCTTGTCATTCCCGAACATGAATTATTCAGCAAGTTATTTCCGAAGTGATTGCCAACGGCTGAAATTCCTTCAGAAAAATTTATTCAGAGAGGTCGTGCCATCTTTCGGTCGTAATTCTCAACGACTGCCAATTTTTTGGAAAATCGCTGTTGGATGCATTTCACGTGCAGAAATAACACATTTTTGTGACAAAGAGAAACCTGTAACAGGTCAGAAATATTTTATTTATCGAAACAAATACAACAATGTATTGTTGTTGTTTTAAATTTCGCACAAAGTTACTCCAGAACTATATGCGCAAACCGTACTTAATTTAGCGTAAAATTAGAGGGAAAACATCTGGTCGTCACCACCCACCGCCAACTCTTCTGTTACTTTTTACCAATGAATAGTAGGATTGTTTGAACATTAAAACGCCCCCACGGCTGAAAGGACGATTATGTTTGGTGTGATGGGGATTCAAACCCGCGACCCTCGGCTTACGAGTCTCGCGCCCTAACCACGTAGCTATGTCAGGCCGACAATAATGTAACGATGAGTGTTGTTTAGAAAATATTAAACTACACATATATTTATGCATAGCGTGAAACAAGTCTAAAACATAACGTAAGTATTCAGCACATAATTATCGGGCAAACTTGTTACGAAGTGTAATTAACATAAATTATCAAAAATTCGATTTTGTGCATATATTACACAATGTTATCTGAGACTGGATTTACAATTTATTCTGGTCATAATTCTTTTAATTTTCGGATTTACAACGCTAAAATCGGGGGTTCGATTCCCCTCGGTGGGCTCAGCAGATAGCCCCACGTGGCTTTGCTATAAGAAATCACCAACACAGAAATTCTTTTAATTTTTTCCTGTTAAAACACGTACAAATAGTTATTTTTAACAATGATATACCATAAGTGAGACAAAGGAGAAATTTTAAAAGAAAACATAAATGTTTCATTTCAACCAACTGCTAATAAGTAGTTTTGAACACGCATATGATAAAGTACAGATTCGCGCAATATTATCTTCCCTATTTTGTATTTGACTAAGTAAATAGATGTCGTTGTCCAACTCAATTTTTACTATCATGTTGTTTTGACTCCAGTAAGTATTGTTAGCCTGTAAAAGAAAAAACACAATGCGTCGTTTGGCTTGTAAAGACCAAGTCAGTGACTATAGTGACGTAATTACACTGACGTCAGTACAGAAGAGAAGTGAGGGAATATGTTAAGGATATCGTGAATTGCATACTTATCTCAAATATCACGAAGCTAAAGACCAGAACAATGAATATCTTCGTCACTGTAACTGTTGATATGTTGCAGTGAATGTGGACTGTCATTGAATATTGGTTAGATGCAGGGACGTAGATCATGGGGGATCAAGGGTATACATCCCCCCTTCATTTTACGTGGGGGTTATGGTGTATACAATCATTCCCCTGCACATCGGGCTATCTGCTGAGCCCACCGAGGGGAATCGAACCCCTAATTTTAGCGTTGTAAATCTGGAGACATACCGCTGCACTAGCGGGGGGCTTTTATTGCGAGATACTTTTATCTTCCCCAGCAGCCAGTTAAAGAACTCAAATATCTAAAAGTCCATCAGTTAGTAACAAACAACCACCGTGAACAAAGTTATTTTTCTTTGTTCACTTTTCACAGTCCGGCGTGGTTAAGGTACTTAACTAGTAATCCGAGGGTCACGAGTTCGAATCCCCATCGCACCACACATGCTCGCCCTTTCAGCCGTGAGGGGTGTTATAATGTGATGGCCAATCCCACTATTCGTTGGTAAAATAGTCGTCCAAGAGATAGCGGTGAGTGATGATGACTAGCTGCCTTACACTGCAAAATTACGGACGGCTAGCGCAAATAGCCCTCGTGTAGCCTGGCGCGAAATTAAAAACAAACAGACACTTGTACAAGTTTTTTGTGCACACCCAAATAAAATTAATTCAACTACACTGCAACCCACAAAACTCAGAGGAATAATTAATCAAGCACAAAAGATAAAGGAGCCTCACACGTAGCATCCACACACTTCTCTATTACCGAATAGCATTGACTATTAGGAATTAAATCTATCAGCTCAACTCGGCCTCAGTTCAAAATCTACGTTTATTATTTTTAAAAGATACGTGTTGTGTTACATGCTATTTTGAATTTCGCGCAAAGCCACTCAAGGACTGTCTGCGCTAGCCGTCCCTAATTTTGCAGTGTAAGACTAGAGGGAAGGCAGCTAGTCATCACCACCCACCGCCAACTCTTGGGCTACTCTTTTACCAACGAATAGTGGGATTGACCGTCACATCGTAACACCCTCACGACTGCAAAGGCGATCATGTTTGGTGCGACCGGGATTCGAATCCGCGACCCTCGAATTACGAGTCGGACGCCTTTTAAAAGATAAATAGTCATTTCAAGACGTGGTGTTGTATTCTCACCGAGGTTTCTCTTCAATATAGGTGAACAACTTACAAATTTTTTACTTTTTCAGAATATCTTTTTCTTATACAGTGTAATGCACAGTCAGATACTGTGGGATAAATTTCATAAGGCTTAACCCAAATCAATATAAAATAGGTTTACGTTATTAAATTTCACAAAATGTAAGGCATTGATTTAGGTCTTACAGTCATCAAAACCTATCTGATTGGATTTCACACTGAGTCCTTCTACCAAAAATGGCTTTGACGAAGTTTCATGAAAAACTTAATCTCCGAGTTGGATAAACTAAACCGTGAAACTTTAATATGATTACACTAACCGCCTGACTGAAGAGACAGAGACACAAAAATAACAGTAATGTAAGGTCAAGTTGACCTACATTTGTCTTTCAAAACATCTATAAGATAATTGCCTATTGTTTTCTTGAACATATCAAAAGGGGAGTTTACATTATTCATGTGAAAAATCATACACATAAATGTAGAAAGTGACCTCCACTGAGAACCTTGACTCACAGCCTAACAATCGTATTTCTGAATTACAAGTGAGCAATAGAACATACACTAACGCAACCATTAGGAATACATGTTACTGCTGTCTTCTTTCAGGGCTGCGTTAACTGTGTCACGTGATGAATTTCGTGCATCAAAAACGAAAATGATTAAGAATTTGACCTAACTGGTGACAAACACAACGGTTTAGATTTTTCATTTTAAGTCGATTAAACCCACAGTTTTCGTTGTTTTTTAAAACACGTTTTTCTGAAGTGTATCTACAACAGACTGCTCGTAAGTTTTCTACTTTGATCTTAATGTGTTTCTAAAATATGCGAATCACAAATAGTAAACAAACATACATGAGTACTTCAGCTAATCCCAAGAATTATTGCTTGGAGTTCTTATTCCGTTTTACTTAGAAAATGGGCGATTCCAACTGAATCACTTTTGGTCAGTTCTTTGCACTTCACAGTTCTACGAAACAAATTTAAACATAACTTAATAAGATTCAATAGTGCGGATCTGGCATGGCCAAGTGGGTTAAAGCGTTCGATCAGAAATCTGAGGGGCGCGGGTTCGAATCTCGGTCGCACCACACATGTTCGCCCTTTCAGCCGTGGGAGCGTTAGAATGTTACGATAAATCCCATTCTTCGTTGGTAAAATTTTACACTGTTAAATTAGGGACAGCCAGCGCAGATAGCCCTCGAGTAACTTTGCGCGAAATTCAAAAAGACAAAAACAAACATCAGTATGTTTACTTCATCATTATAAAAACATGTCAGTAAAAATTGTCCAGGAAAACCCACGTCAGGGGATACAAACTCACAGAATTTGTTTTAAGATAAATCCGTTAACAGTAACAAGTACAAGGTTTTTAAAATATTCCAGAATGTGAAACCTCCAAGTGATACTGATGTAGGTCCAGATGTTTATCACCTAAACCATCAAACAGTTTTAACAAATCTCTGGTGAAAGTTGTTCTTTTGACGAATGTAAATCAAATGACGATAAAATGTTCATGACCAATGTAATTCAGGTGTTGTATAGTAACCACGACCAGTGTAATTCAGGTGTTGTATAGTAATACCAGTCCACGACCAGTGCAATTCAGGTATTGTAAAGTAACACCAGTCCACGACCAGTGCAATTCAGGTGTTGTAAAGTAACACCAGTCCACGACCAGTGCAATTCAGGGTAAAGTAACTCCAGTCCACGACCAAAGTAATTCAGGTGTTGTATTGTAACACCAGTCCACAACCAGTGTAAGTCAGGTGTTGTAAAGTAACACCAGTCCACGACCAGTGTAAGTCAGATGTTGTAAAGTAACTCCAGTCCATGACCAGTGTAATTCAGGTGTTGTAAAGTAACTCCAATCCATGACTAGTGTAATTTCAATCTGAGTGTAGAAATCCTGATAAATAATAAAATCGAATTATGTATACGCACGCCCTATGCTTGGTATTGCTGACGCACAAAAAATATAGCTGATAAAAAGGAAGTAAAGATCTCATAGCTCAATTACCCCCAATCCCATTGTATAAAATTTCAAATGCCGCGGCTACTGAGGCTTCTCTTTTGTTTATAAATTAATTATTTAAATTTGTGTTTAATAGTCACTAAAGAATTTAAACAGTAAGTAGAATGTTTGCACGAAAGAAAGAGAAATAAAGATAAAAATGACATTATCTAGAGGTTCCCGAAAGTGTTCTGTTTCAAGAGTAAATAAAATTGTAACATATATTTGCATTTCTCGCTTTTGAATTTCATAGGCCATTCTGTGATGCAGCCTACGGAATTATTCTCATGATTCAGGGAATGCTCACGTTTTGCTGACGCCACTACAGTACAAATTGCAACGTAAAGTGTTCTTTCTGTGACGTACTTTTAGTGTTTACTGACTGACGGACAGACAACTCTCTACTTGAGAGTGGTGCAAGTAGTTAAAACAAGTGAACCCTCCAGGTGGCTTTCGGCCCTCTTCGGGAAAAGTAAATAATAATAGCACTTACTGTTAGTATTTCAACTAAAGTAACTGCAATAAAATTTTACGTTTAGGAACTCTGAAATAGCCCATTTTTTTATTTGCGGAAAAACACTGATCCTCTCTCTCGTCTTTAGAAGTTTCTCACAAAACGAACAAACACAAACACTTGACACATACCTTTCGGGTTCGTAAACGTCTGGACGAGTTTGTTTTTTAATTAACAAACACAAGTGGTGGTGAAACATTTACAGTCGGCCAGAAACTCTTTATCAAAACAGGCCATCTTGATCTGCTTGCAACAACTCCTGATCTTGGGTTCGAACCCGACACGCCAGATGAGTATTCTATCAAGGATTAACTTACTAAAAAAACAGATTTTAACAACTCAAATTACTTTTGTTTTGTGTCTCCCTTGGTAAGAATTCGAACCCGGGACATCTCGCAGGCCAGGTGAGAGTTATTTTAACTAAAAGATAAAACATACTTGTACTTCATTGAAACTGCCATTTAACAATTCAAACTACCACGTGTTGTAAAACCAGTTAAAAAAAACACGAATATATGCAAGTTGTTTGTATTAATAGTGATATTCTGTATTAACTTTCAGTTAAAGTTGTTTGTAAGTTTTTGTAGGAAGCGCGTGATTTCCATAATTCTTACACGTGACATTCTGACTTTTTTTTTTTTTTTCAAAAGGTGTAGGCAGACAGACCACATCGATCGACAGAGGTGGGATTCTGTAAGACTTCGGAAACTTTTACAGGAATCGTAAAGAAACATTCTGAAGTGACTACACTTTGAAGAACGTTGTATTTTGTAACACTAATTCAGATGTTCTTCAATACCACGCACACTGATTGATTATTCAACTGGTAAAAACTAAGACGTCTCAAACTAATCTTTCTACACAAAGAATAAAAACAAGTAATGATAACTTGTTTTAGTTTGTTTGGTTTGTTTTTGAATTTTGCGCAAGGCTACACGAGAGCTATCTGCGCTAGCCGTCCCTAATTTAGGGACTAGAGGGAGGCAACTAGCTATTCGTCACCAACCACTGCTAACTCTTGGGCTACTCTTTTACCAACGAATAGTGAAATTGCCCGTCACATTATAACGCCCCCTCGGCTGAAAGAGCATATTTGGTGTAAGGGAGATTCGAACCTTCGACCTCAGATTACGAGTCGAGCGCCTTAACTATCTGGCCATGCTGGACCGAGTTTGTTTCTGTACAAAGCAGCATAGCCACGAATTTGAAAGGGGTTTGGGGGTACAAGTAGACTGCAAGATGTAGACTTATCACCCTAGCTAAGTTTCCAAACACAGATATGTGTGTTAGGAGTTAACTGTGGTGTTTTTGTGTTGTTTTTTTTTACAACATTATCTGAAGTATAAATTAATGTTAATTTCATTCAAACTAGTTTACAGACCTCACAAATTTGATTAATTGTGTTAAAAGATTTGTTAAGTTGTGGTTTCACACATAAGTCTGTGTTATGAATCGAATTCATAACTTCCCAAGCTTTATCCAGTCATATTTATCCATAACTTCTGATGACTTTTAATTACTGGCCACTGTTTTGAGTGGCTGTCAAAACTGGGGGCTCTTAACGACCCTGTTTACTTAAGGCTTCGTTCCGGTATTTGTAAAATTATTTCTTTGAATTTTAAAGGACCAGCTTACACGATACAAAGGTAAGAAAATCCCTTACAATAATCCGTGCCAGTTCAGTTACAACCAACAGGTTCTAGTGTGAGTTCTGATTGGTCTAATTGATTAAGTGGTTTCTAGTGATTAACAGCCCTGAGTCTCTTGACCAAATACATAACAAAAACAGAGAAAACCGTTACATTTTCGCTTTCGATACGTTCAGTCTAATTCTTTGAAAAGTACAACACCGTTGTACAGGGTGACGCAAACATCGTACACCACAACTCTTATATTCAGGTACTGCTCCGAGGGCAGTTCGAAACGTGCACCGTCAATACTGCAATGTTATTTCACTCGTTCACTCGGGTTACAGCTCATGTTTCGTCGCAGACTGCTGTGATTCGCTGCTTCAAAATCTTCCAGGTTATTTGAACGTGTGAAAACCACCACCTGCCTAATGGGACCGCAAAAATGAAAAATAAAACGTTTGATGATAAAACATCAGGAGAGACTGAAAATTCTCCACGTGTCAGTTTTCGGATAAAAAAATTGTTAAGGAAACACGAACACGACTTGCAAATCGTGGGGTTGTGTGAACTTTGCACTATCTTGTATACGAGTACCGTCCAAGAAATACAGCTGACCATTATACGTGTACACAGAATATGTCTTACAAAACATTTTTTACAGCATAGAATTATATGTTATTGTTTGTTTTGTTTTTCAGTTTTTGACTGGCGATTTCAAATCCAAAAAGGGACAATACAATAATTTTAACTAGATAAAACACGTAACACAATTCACGTTCGACAGAAAGTATTGTTCAAATTAACAAAACAAGAGAAATATCAGCCTAAATGTTTACAGACAACACTTGTCGTCCAATGTACGTAATGAAACTCAGTATTTAAATACAATGCTTTAAGAATACGGGCATTTCGAGAAGGAACTTTCACGGAAATTCTTTGAAAGCGAGCCCCAAACGTGGCGTTGATTTACATTAAACGACACAAGTTGGCCTTCTAATTACAGTTCGTAACTACATTAAACAAATGAAGTTCATTACAGCAGCAATGATCATTAAACTGATAGAAAAGGCAAACCAGTAATTCAAGTATTCAATCACACTACAGCGTCCCAGTATATATGTGTCATAAGCCCAGGGGTTTGATAATATAATGTTCTTGTTGTTCTGGTTATGGAACACCACTACCGACTCAAGTGTCTCCAGAAATTAGTTATTTCTTCTTCAACTCGAATAAACATGGAGACAGAACACGAGAATCACACCTGAACAAAGAAAGCGAATCTTCATGATTACCATAAACACAACAACCGATATATTTTTTTTATTTCACTCGAGTGTAGAGTATATGTTTTCTAGTTTCAAAGGCTTATAAACCCCAGACCTCATCTAATAGAATCTTGGGTCAAAGGTTCCTATGTGATAGACGGTCATCAGGTGATAAGCTCCACCCAAGCTGAACCTTATACGGTACACGAGTTAAATTGTGAGGTCACGATTTCCAGTTTAAAGAATATAGACATCCCTAATTTTGAACTGCTAAACTGGTGGAATGAGGTGAGTGAGTAGTGCCCACCAGCTGACTGTCACATCTATGTTATTCTCCATAATTGAAAGTGTTACATGTGTTTAGCGTTGTATCAAGGTTCGAATCTGAAGTCATGAAATGCGGAAAACTAAGTGATAACCTTATTTTATGTGTTCACTTCCCGCTGAAGCATTACACCTAGTTACAGAGTTAAATACAGGAACAACCCACAGTAGACGTCATCCTATTTTACAAACCTAAGACGTCACTGGCCACGCCCACATCTCAAAAACTCGTTATTTAAAGTGTTTAGCCAAAACGTGGTTGTTCAGATATGAAACGTTAAGAGAAGGCGATATTCCGTAAACACAAGCGAAGCAACAGCAAAACTGGGAGTCGTTATAGACAGGATTGAATGCTAATTTAGGTTCTATGTGTTATCTAAAGCGTTGTGTGTGTTTTGTTTTGTTTGGGGGGGGGCGATATTCGTGGAGAACAGATCCACCTGCTCGAAAAATCGCCCAGAGCAGCTATCTGACGCTATAAAACTGGGTGTTGTCAGTTATTAGTGTTATTTGTGACACAAGTTGAGCCAGCGTGGTTTGCCGTCAGTTGAATTCCCACCAACTGAACCAATCAACATTTGTTACAGATGAGTTGTTTTATTGGCCACGGGTTAAAGTTTTGCAGGAGTGGAAACGTTTAGATTCGCTGCACAAATATAAATATTACACGTGTAAAAAAATAACAAGAAAAAAAACACACAAAAGACGTATCCACAATAATATTCACTGATATCTGTCCTCAGAAACCCACTTATATTAAAAAAAATAAAAGAGAACTTTGAGCAATAACTGAGACCAAATAAAATCACAAATAAACTGTATCAAAAGGGAAATTAGCAGTTACGCCGTAATGAAATATCTAATAACAACTGTTTATGTTTTACTTTAGGGTCACATATGCACTGAACGAACTAACTGGGCTTGTGTCCGCAGCAAGGATCGAGCCTCGAATTCTAGCACTGAAAACCATCAAGCTGATCCCCTTGAAGGCTGATAATAATATAATCTAAATATTTTTGGGGGGCCAACTGTATTTGTGAGTGTTTTCTTATAAGCACCGATCTATCTGCTCTGTTCGCCCAGAGCAATCGACCCTGACTTTAGCCTTCTAAGTCCGAATATTTAAAGTTGTTTTACCAGTGAACCTCTGTATTTGTTTACATGTTACAGAGGTGTTACATGACGTTAAGAAAAAAAATTTAGATGTTTGTTTCAAGAAAACGTAAAGGACAGGTCAATCAGGATATTTTATGCCTCTGGTGTTTTTAATTAACCAGTCTTCCACAGAGGAGCGCTGCAGTCGTAAAATTTTTGAAAGGTTCTCTATCACAGTGGTTCTTAAACTTCTTTAGTTCTAGGCTCCATTGCTGCGAACAAGGTAAGTTCGAGGCCCCCAAACCTGTACCTTTAAGCACGATGGTGGATAAACAGTACCATGTGAAAACTATAACATCTCCTTTTGACATACTGCCTGAATTAAATCAACTTAACACAATTTTTATCTGTTTATCGTTTACTTAGAACTAAAATTAATTCAGAACCTCTGTTTTCGTTGGACCCATTTTTTGCCCCCACCCCCCGTCAGAAAACGCTTCGTGGTTCTCACTTTGGGAAATACTGATCTCTTAGGAGTTAAACTAACCAATCGAATCCAGATATTGTTCCCTAGTGATTTTGACGTGTTAACACACAATTGGTCCACACAATACCTTCCTTTTTCCTATTAACACTGCATTCACTGTAGCGGAGGAAATGTCAAAGTTCCAACGACTTTAGATCCGCTTGATACTCGTGACAAAACAAATATGCTTCTAATGAGTAACAAACTACTCTCGTCAACAGTGAAACAACAAATGTCAAGCTTTACATTATTATTAACACTCAAAGTTGATGATACGTTTTGGTTTAAAACAATCCGAATATTAAAACTAAGTCCGAATTGTCAAAAGGAGATGTTATTGTTTTGACATGGTACTGTTTATCCACCATCGTGCTTAAAGGTACAGGTTTGGGGCCCTCGAACTTACCTTGTTGGTAAGTTGGTGTGGAGGCCATTTTTATTCTAAGCCTTAAGTTACCAATTTTATTTGTACACCTTTTCTACCACTAGGACCAAGGAATTACATTATACCGCATAATGTCATGTTCTTAAATGTTACAAACCGACCTAACAACAGAGTAAAATTCCTCATCTTCTACAAAAAATACAAATAGTACTCCAGTGGCCATCAGTAGAATTAAAGCAAAACTTGTGTTGTTTTTTATTATTTAATTATTTTATGCGACACCTACTAGAGACCCTATAACCAATGGTGTCATGGACCCACAAATACCAACAACTTACATAAATGTTTATAAAGCCGATAAAACCCTCTGGTAATACTCGAATTAATGAGCAAAATATTTATTTCAAGTTTCACTAAACAGGTGAGAAAACTGGTTTTTGGATCAGTTTCACTGAATTTTGCGCAAAGCTACCCGCGGGCTATCTGCGCTAGTCGTCCCTAATTTAGCAGTGTAAGACTAGAGGGAAGACAGCTAGTCATCACCACCCACCTCCAAAGAATAGTGAGATTGATCGTAACTTTATAACGCCCCCACGGCTGAAAGGGCATGTTTGGTGTGGCGAAGAGTCGAACCCCCGACCCTCGGATTACGAGTCGAGCGCCTTAACCATCTGGCCATGCTGAATCGAGTTTTTTTCTGCACAAAGCAACATAGCCACGAATTTGAAAGGGGTTTGGGGTACACGTACAATGTAACTCACTGAAAGGTCATAAACGACACTTTGTAGCCAGCACAGTCCAGTGTCAAACAACTCAAAGAACAGGATAAAAGGTTTTCAAAGCTATGCGAGATTAACAATACAGTTTCATTATTTACCAACGTCATACCAATACTGAAGCGTACGTAATAAGAATGAAAAGTTTCAGAACTCGTATAACTGTAAAGTTTATAAGGCTGTCTACAAGAGGGAACACAGACAATTATAGGTTATTATTCCTTGTTTCAAACAGCTTGCTCCACCTACTGCTGATAGCAAGAAACCTCTCGAATTACTGGTGACAAGGTCCGGGCGTGGCCCACAATGAGATATGTCTTCGAAGACGCTTCTCACGTTCAGCAGTATGCAGTGGAGTGGAGTTTAGCATCCTCTGTTTTAACGCATATCTGCCGTTAAGCCTAAAACTACAAAATGCCGAACGTATAATTTGTTTAACAATAAATATATTACAAAATTCACTATTTAAAATAATACTGGATAAAAACAAAGAACATAAGTGTGGTTAGTCCGTGTGAAGAATGTACTCAGACAATCACTAGATGTGTACAGTTTACCAATACAGGTAGAATACCAGTGTAGGGTTCACTGATACGATCGTTACGAAGATAAAGTTTACTGAAATAACTCTACCGGGCCACACACGTGTGTAACACGAGTCAGTTGAGACATTCCAGACACAGTATTTCAACAAGAATAACAAACCCGGTTCGTCGTTTCGTCTGATTGTTCCAACCGTCAGATGAGCCATACTTGTGTCTTGTCCAATTCATTTAGTGCGTTGATCGAAACGTTACAAAAAAAGCAGTTTGTTTTGTATTTCTATTTACGTGATTTCTTCGTGATATTTTAAGAATATATAAAAATAGGTTTTACCCTTTTCTATACACATACCATTGTCAAGTTTATTTGGTTAAAAAGTACGCGTTTTCAGTCGGTGTAAGAACAAAATCTAAAAATACAAACGGCTTGGGCACTGATTAAAATCTACGTATTTCATTCGACGTATGAAAAAGAAATTTTAGAAATGTTTAAACTGCTCAAAACAAACAAAAACGTACATTTTTCATCCCCTCGGAGACATGTGACGTTTTGTTTTGGGGGGAGGGATCAGTATCCGCTAAGGTAGATTTTCAGGAAGTCTTCCGAACCCGTAAAGGTACGTTTTGCTAATGATATTCAAGTTGTGTTCCAGTCTTGTTTCTAGTACAGTACGGTTGTTGTAACCGTTTGTTAATCGTCGAAATACAAAATGTGGACAGCTAAGTAAATCCTTGGTTTTTACCACATACAAGACGAACAGAGCTAAGTTCTCAATTTTTACTACAAGACGTACAAAGCTATGTTCACAGTTTTTACAACTATAAAACGCACAGAGCTATGTTCTCAGTTTTTATTACATGCAAGACATACAAAGCTAAGTTCTCAGTGTTTAGCAGATACAAGACGTACAGAGCTAAGTTCACAGTTTTTACTACATACAAGACGTACAGAGCTAAGTTCTTAAGTTTTACTACAAACAAGACGTACAGAGCTAAGTTCTCAGTGTTTAGCAGATACAAGACGTACAGAGCTAAGTTCTCAGTGTACCATATACAAAACGTACAGAGCTAAGTTCACAGTTTTTACCATATACAAGACGTACAGAGCTAAGTTCTCAATTTTTACTACAAGACGTACAAAGCTATGTTCACAGTTTTTACAACTATAAAACGCACAGAGCTAAGTTCACAGTTTTTACTACATACAAGACGTACAGAGCTAAGTTCTTAAGTTTTACTACAAACAAGACGTACAGAGCTAAGTTCTCAGTGTTTAGCAGATACAAGACGTACAGAGCTAAGTTCTCAGTGTACCATATACAAAACGTACAGAGCTAAGTTCACAGTTTTTACCATATACAAGACGTACAGAGCTAAGTTCTCAATTTTTACTACAAGACGTACAAAGCTATGTTCACAGTTTTTACAACTATAAAACGCACAGAGCTATGTTCTCAGTTTTTATTACATGCAAGACATACAGAGCTAAGTTCTCAGTGTTTAGCAGATACAAGACGTACAGAGCTAAGTTCACAGTTTTTACTACATACAAGACGTACAGAGCTAAGTTCTCAAGTTTTACTACAAACAAGACGTACAGAGCTAAGTTCTCAGTGTTTAGCAGATACAAGACGTACAGAGCTAAGTTCTCAGTTTTTACCATATACAAGACGTACAGAGCTAAGTTCTCAGTGTTTAGCAGATACAAGACGTACAGAGCTAAGTTCTCAGTGTACCATATACAAAACGTACAGAGCTAAGTTCACAGTTTTTACCATATACAAGACGTACAGAGCTAAGTTCACAGTTTTTACCATATACAAGACGTACAGAGCTAAGTTCTCAGTTTTTACCATATACAAGACGTACAGAGCTAAGTTAACAGTGTTTAGCAGATACAAGACGCACAGAGCTAAGTTCTCAGTGTTTACTACATACAAAACATACAGAGCTAAGTTCACAGTGTTTACTACACACAAGACATACAGAGCTATGTTCTCACATACATATCCTAAACATACCTTCTTCTATGTCGTTTCTTGCAGCAGCTTCCAGAACCATCACACTTGGAACAAAATGGATCTTGTAATCATTCGTCTTGGTTTTACGGTTCAGGTTTTGCTCGGTTTTTTTCCTCTTGCTGCTGTATTCTTTCTCTCTTTGGCTCCATTTCTTCATCTGTTGAAGGCGTCGCTTGCGGGCGTGCTTTAGCCTGTCTTGTGTGCTCATCTTCTCGACGAGCGCCATCTCCGCCATCAGCTCCGTGTGATCGGCCATCCCTTACTTCTGTATATTATATCTTTTAACTATATAAAAAAACCTGGCAGGACAACGCAGAAACTTTAACCGTACAGTCCGACAGAGATGATCTGCTCGTAAGTACAACGGATAGCTGGCGAGCAATAAGAATACCTTTTTTGTTCGTTTCTCGGTTTCTCGAAATTCTTGGAGCAGCGATGGAAAGAATCTATGAAAACCACGAGTACCTTGGTTGTCACGATGTCACCCGTATTTGAAACAGAAGAGTAACTGACAAAGACGGTTCTTTACGGAGTTGGACGGATAACGTTCTCCAATGATGTGCGTTTTACTTGTATGGGTTGGTTTCCTTAGTAACGGCAGTTGGGAACATGGGGAGAAGGGGTGTCAAAAAATTTCAACTTTGTGTCTACGTTGCTTCATCACAGTTCTCGGACACTAAAAATATAAACAGTATATATTTAAATGTTTCTCATATATAACAAATATATATATATAAGAAAAGTAAACTTTGCCTTAATAATAAGTAAGCCTTGTGTACATGTTAAATGATACATAAAACATATCACAAACATAGAACAATGTTAAATCAACCAACAATCCATACCTGTGTACAATAAACCTGGCAACCTCACCCGTAGGAAAATTCCCTCCCCGGACAATTGCCCACCGCGGACATCTTTTATTATATTAATATAATGTCTAAAATCGGGGGTGAAACAAACATATATTTCTTGGATTTCTTAAAATAATAATAATTTAAAACCGTTTAAGTTTTCTTTGTTTGTTTTTTTAACTTCGCGTAAAGGCGGGAAGGCAGCTTGTCATCACCACCCACCGCCAACTCTTGGGCTACTCTTTTCCCAACGAATAGCGGGATTGCTCGTAACATTATAACGCCACCACGGCTGAAAGGGCAAGCACGCTTGGTGTGGTGGGAATTCGAACCCACGGCTCTCAGATTACGAGTCGAGTGCTTTAACCACCCGGCCATGCCAGGCAAAACCGTTTAAGTAGGATGAAATAACAGGTTTCAAATTGTGTTTATTGTAATAGAATAAAAACGCTGAAACATGCAAAGATATAAAACGTTTTAGTCGGAGATAAATCGTTATTATGTCCTATTTCAGTCAGTTATATTTAAATAAAAAGACATGGTTATAAGAGGGGGAAGGTGTGTAACATGTCAAAACATTAAGTTCACACTTGAATCTTAAGCCTATCCTACAAACAGTGCATGGCATAGTTAACTTTAAAAGTAAGTTTAAACACGTGTAGTTTATTATCAGTACAACACTTGAAACAGTGAGAATATGTCTCTAGCCACGTTAGAAACACGTTACAGACAAAACAATGATAGTCCAGCATCTAAACGGTGACCATTTACAAACATATTAACCACAAGCCACCACTGTCCAACTTCATTCTATTAGCTACATCGTTTTGACAGTTCTGAAGTTCCAACACAACTTTGTAATAAGTTCTGGATGTGACTCATACACCCTATTTCGTTTTAAACCCTCAAAATACCAGCTATTTTTCATGTCATTCAATACATATTGCATAATGTTGGGAAATTCATATTTCTGTCTGTTGCGACACCCTATTGCAATATCAGACAGTTTTCACAAAGAATTGTTTTGGAATTTCGCGCAAAGCTACACGAAGGCTATCTGCGCTAGCCGTTTCTAACTAAGAAGTAAAAGACTAGAGAGAAAGTAGCTAGTCATCGCCACCCACCGCCAACTCTGGGGTTACTCTTACCAACGAATAGTGGGATTGAACGATACCTAATAACGCCCAACGGCTGAAAGGGCAAGCATGTTTGGTGCGACGGAGGTTCGAACCCAGAACCCTCAGATTACGAGTCGAGTGCCTTAACCACCTGGCCAGGCCGAGACCACAGAAAGAAGGAATAAATAGTTTCCAAACGAGTACATAAAACAGTAAACCCTGCACTTACGAGTTATATGTCACATAACAAGCTAGATTCACTAAGAATGTTATACCACTTTTAAACTGATGAACATGGTTATATAATTCATTCATATTAATATTTAAAGACTTGAGATTAGAATGGACATTGTAATTCAAGAGTGAGTCTAGGGAGGGAAACTACTCTAAATGCACATACTCGAACCTTGATCTCGAGTCTACTACACAAGGTTGGAGTTAAGAATGTTTCAATTACACCGACTGCGTGTTATTACAACGCCACCTGAGTTATTACAACGTGCCTGAGTTCGAGATTAAAACAGGCTAATGTTTCAACTTGCACGCACTTTACTTCGCTGACAAGACCGACGTTTTACTGTGACGTGTATACAGAGTTTTATTGTCCAGAAAGAGAGAGAGAGAGAGGCTTCTATCTAATGAGACATAAGCAACTTTCCAGAAATTCTATTAAAACGAAAACATCTCGCTCAGGAGTTGTGTAACAAGGATTAGACGACACAGTGTCAAAATGTTGAAACACCAAAAACGTTTATCAACTTAAAAAAACAGACACGTAATTGCAAGAAACACAGACAAATATCCGCTCGTCAATATCTACTTTTTTCCCCTTAGGAATTTAAAATGTTGTTTTTTTAATGTCAAAATATGCCGTTAATCACAATTAGTTCATGAGAATTTCGTAAAACTTTTATCTTAACTAAGTTTTATAAATTTAGTATTCTACAAGTGAAACATTTACGCAATAGGAGACACTAACAGGAGTTCACAGAACCAGTTTAGTCCAGCCTTATGTTAACAATAACAGTACAACAACTGAACCATTAACTATATCATATTAATGGTTCACAGAATTAGATCCAATAAGAACTGAAAGGGAATGCATTATCTACACTAAACAAAACCAATTTGTACCACAACCATTTTATCTGGAAGTTACGAATATTTCTGATTCCAACCATGTTTGCTCCTACACCATGAATTAGGTTTTGGTATTTTCGACATTAGTCGTATCACGTGTTTCAAGTGGGTTAAACAAACACACAAGTATCAACATGATTCACTTACATGAATTTCTATTATAATTTAAACAGATATGTCTAGTTATTTCTAACAACTCGGTTCTTCTTTCCTGGAGTTTCAAAGCTAGCTTTTGTTAAACAAAACTGTGGATCATTTTTACAAATTTTCTTTATCCAACTTCCACAAATCCCAGAGGTAACGTGAACTGCCCAATAACAAGTTCCAGGTCATATCAAACGGTGACGTCAAGAGGAGAATATGTCGCCACTAGGAGGTTCGACTCCCTTAGAACACTTTAAACGATCCAGGGTTACTTCTTCGTTCCTCATTGTTTACTGACAGTTCCTACCTTGAGGTATGTTCTATAACAACTTTAAAGCACACGCAACCGACCCACGCATTTCAGTCGATTAATTAACAAGTTGGAATCCCGTGCAAGTCTTTGTCATTTTTATTTTAACGTGCTCAGAGCGTAACTAATCAGTTAGTTCGACGAATCGCGACACGTTAAAGAAATCGAGATTCATTATACGCATCACACGTTGTTAACACACAGCATTGTGTTTAGTGAGTGCCGATTACGATTACTTGTTACCAGCATAAATTCAACCAGTTCAAAAATATGTCTGGTGGTTGGAATTTTCGACCCACAATTTGTGAACAGCAGTATCAAATCCAATCACCGAAAATGTCCAGCCGGTTAGTCGTGGGGCTTATTACGTGAGGGTCAATACCATTATTCGTTGGTACAGAGAGGTTCAAAAGTTGGCGGTGCGTGTTGTTCAGTGGTAACCTTTCCTCTAATCAAGACCAAGGACGGCTCGCACAAATAGCCTTCGAACAACTTTGGGCGAAGTTCAAAAAATTAGCAATTGTCAATAAAACGTATGTCTAGACCCTAACATTCAGCAGTCCATCTATAGAGCCCTCTACAGATGAAATTATACAACCACTCAAAAAAAAAAAAGAAATGTGCCTTTATATTATCCAAAACCAAGTAGTTATGTAACGAAATATATAACACCGAAAGTTAAGAAACAACGACCATAAACTTTGATCTTATACACAGAATTGTTCATGATCAAGTAACGTGACAATGGTTTTAAAAACATCAAGGACACACTGGTTATAAACATTATCTCACTGGCTTTATTTGTGGACTCGATGTCGTGACGTGAAACCACAGCTGAAGACAAGGTTCCCTGTTTTTGATGTAATTAAAATACGAGTTTCCTTTCAAAATGGCATCTCATGTGAATATGTGCTGAACGAACAGGTTAGAGAATCCTAGATATCAGGAACAGCCATCCTTAATTTTGAATAACTGACCAGAGTTGGAACTGCGATCTAATATTACCCGCCGCCAAAGGGGCTTTGTTCTGTTCTTTGAACGGAATAATGGAATTGATTGTCACTTGTATAACACACCCGTACATGAAAATATGGATTTTATTCAGCGGTACCACGTATCCTTCCATTCGTATGAGGACATCCTTAAAACTATACCCTTTTATCGACATATAACGTATAACATTGTACAGATATAGTTTGGGATAACTAAAGGAAAACAGTGTTTATCAACACCTTTCCGACTTCTTGAAAAACAAAATTCCCAAATGTGAAATCGAAAACAGGTAACAGTTGTTAACAAACTCGCCTAGCGGGCATGAATGCATAATTACGTTCAGATGACAGTTACGCCTTTTCATGCAACTGGCGTAACTCACGTTGTTTGTTGTCCATGGCAGCGCGAGATTAAACGAACTATTAGTTTTATACCCGCCACGGGCATTGAAACCCAAATTTTAGCACCGTAAAGCCGGAAGGCTTGCCTGCGAATTACTGCTGGTGTGTTTGAGTGAAGCATTTGGCATGGCAAAACGTCCAAAGGACATTTTAAAAGTGTAATATTTTAGAATACGTCAGGCGAATATTGGTCTTGTATGTGTGTGTTGGGGGAGGTCTTATAACAAAAGCACCCCGCGCTATCTGTTGTATTCACCGAAAGGAATCGAACCCCTGATATAAGCATTGTGAATCCGATGACTTGCCGCTGTCCCACCAGAAGACGTGTTAAGAGAGGCTCTAGAATTATTTAAAACACTAACACACAGTTCTCATAGCTCACTTAAACCCATACAACACTAACACAAGTTCTCATAGCTCACTTAAACCCATACAACACTAACACACAGTTCTCATAGCTCACTTAAACCCATACAACACTAACACACAGTTCTCATAGCTCACTTAAACCCATACAACACTAACACAAGTTCTCATAGCTCACTTAAACCCATACAACACTAACACACAGTTCTCATAGCTCACTTAAACCCATACAACACTAACACACAGTTCTCATAGCTCACTTAAACCCATACAACACTAACACACAGTTCTTATAGCTCACTTAAACCCATACAACACTAACACACAGTTCTCATAGCTCACTTAAACCCATACAACACTAACACACAGTTCTCATAGCTCACTTAAACCCATACAACACTAACACACAGTTCTCATAGCTCACTTAAACCCATACAACATAAACACATTCTGAAAGCTCACTTAAACCCTTATAACCTCAGTGGAATATTACAGAATTCTATATTAAAACAAGTATTGTTCCTTACACTCACTATTTATCACACTGTGAAGATCTGTCTGTATGTAATTTAAACAAGAAAGATTTCTCATTTATCCTTACGTCTGAGCCTATCTACATAGCTACGTATATCTTATCTGTTGTATCTGTACTGGTCTGCACCTAACCATCTGTCTCTCAATTTTATTTGTGTTTGGATTCATCCATCTGTTCCTCTGAGTATGTCTCTGTTTATCTTAGCTTCTTAAAATCCTCTGTCGTGACGTAAGAAGTTTAATATCTCGCGAAAACGTTAATCCGGGTATTTACGGAAATAACCACTTATACTTTGAAAGATAATTTATCAGGATATTAAAATATATCGTCACCGAAGAAAAATGCAGATGTGCTAGAACTAAAAACGCAAGTCCAGCTGTTCTTATCTGAAGTCATCAGTAATGCAAACAAACCAGATCCATCGACGCCATTGTATCCTCAAAAGACGTTCTCCTAACAAACTGTAGGTGGCACGTGGAATTCCCACGCAAGAGAAACGAGTTACATATGACGTATACAATCGGGTAAATCGAATCTAACAAAAGAAAATTCAAACTGATTTGTTTTTCATTATCTGTTTCTTCAGAAGAAATTTAATAAACTGAATAATAACAAGTGTTGGGAAGGTGACGTGTGTGATAGTTTATTCTTTCTACGTATAATGTTTTAAATTATGACTTTTCTGTAGGTTCATTTTCGGAGTTAAATTATTAAGTCGAGTTGTTTTGCAGGTTCGTCTAGAGGAAGAAATGAAGTCAAGCTGTTTTGTAGGTTCGTCTAGCGGAAGAAATGATTGTAGTCAAGCTGTTTTATTGGTTCGTTTAGAGGAAGAAATGATTAAAGTTCTTTTATAGGTTCGTCTGGAGGAAGAAATGATTGTAGTCAAGCTGTTTTATTGGTTCGTTTAGAGGAAGAAATGATTAAAGTTCTTTTATAGGTTTGTCTAGAGGAAGAAATGATTGTAGTAAAGTTGTTTTATTGGTTCGTTTAGAGGAAGAAATGATTAAAGTTCTTTTATAGGTTCGTCTGGAGGAAGAAATGATTGTAGTCAAGCTGTTTTATTGGTTCGTTTAGAGGAAGAAATGATTAAAGTTCTTTTATAGGTTTGTCTAGAGGAAGAAATGATTGTAGTAAAGTTGTTTTATTGGTTCGTTTAGAGGAAGAAATGATTAAAGTTCTTTTATAGGTTCGTCTGGAGGAAGAAATTATTGTAGTCAAGCTGTTTTATTGGTTCGTTTAGAGGAAGAAATGATTAAAGTTCTTTTATAGGTTTGTCTAGAGGAAGAAATGATTGTAGTAAAGTTGTTTTATAGGTTCGTTTAGAGGAAGAAATGATTGTAGTCAAGTTGTTTTATTGGTTCGTCTAGAGGAAGAAATGATTGTAGTTAAGTTGTTTTATAGGTTCGTTTAGAGGAAGAAATGACTGAAGTCGAAATTTGTATGGGTTTGTTTAGAGGAATAAACGATTGAAGTCAAGAGGTTCGTTTAGAGGAAGAAATGATTCAGATCAAGTTGTTACATAGGTTCGTCTAGAGGAAGAAATGATTAGTGTCAAGTTGTTTTATAGGTTCGTTTATAGGAAGAGATGACTGAAGTCGAAAATTTAATGGGTTTGTTTAGAGGAATAAATGATTAAAGTCAAGCTATTTTATAGGTTCATTTGGAGGAAGAAATAATTGAAGTCAAGCTGTTTTACAGGTTCGTCTAGAGGAAGAAATGATTGAAGTCAAATTGTTTTATAGGTTCGTTTAGAGGAAGAGATAATTGAAGTCGAAATTTATATAGGTTCGTTTGGAAGAAGAAACATGTTTGGCAGTAACTGTAAAATTGTATTCTTTCTTCTTTCAAACTCAGTGTCGTAGAAGCAAGAAGACGAGTCATTCACAAAACAATATGACGTCACAGTACCCAGTAATATATATATATATATATATATATTAGTCTCTTACAACTGAAGAAACAAGCTGAACGTAGTTAACGTTACTTCAAAGATAATACATTCTCAAAAACAGCAATAATAGGGTGACCTCTATCCACACTAACATGTTTCAAACTGTCATCCCACTGAGTTTGGTCCAGCACTCGTGAAGAGTGTTAGACAGTTAAATCAACAATGAAAACGGTAATGTTGGTCAACAAGGTGTATAATCAGATCAACAATGAAAACTGTAATTTTGACCAACAAGGTGTATAATTAGATCAACAATGAAAACTGTAATTTTGACCAACAAGGTGTATAATCAGATCAACAATGGAAACTGTGGTGTTGACCAACAAGGTGTATAATCAGATCAACAATGGAAACTGTGGTGTTGACCAACAAGGTGTATAATTAGATCGACAATGGAAACTGTGGTGTTGACCAACAAGGTGTATAATTAGATCGACAATGGAAACTGTGGTGTTGACCAACAAGGTGTATAATTAGATCGACAATGGAAACTGTGGTGTTGACCAACAAGGTGTATAATTAGATCGACAATGGAAACTGTGGTGTTGACCAACAAGGTGTATAATTAGATGAAGTTATTCTAATGGCAGTACATGATGTGAAAAGAAACGTTTGATAAAGTAGAACTGACCACCAGTTACAATAAGCCATGTACGGATTATACCACCTCCAGCAGGTTGTCGAATTGAGCCAAACACGTGGTGTAATATAAAAGATGTACCAGATATGACTGGCCACAGGTATGGAATTTAAAAAAACAAACCAGAGGTGTGACTCCCGAGAATCACAGACAGGGATCCCTCTGTATACATATCATGCTGATGACGTCACACAAAACCATTTCGAGATTATATTTTAATAAATAGTTTACACTTTGATTTGTTTATTTCAGCGCTAAGCTACACAGTGTGCTTCTTGTGCCTTGTGAGTCATGAACAAATCAAACCCCAGATTTTAGCATTCATCGGGAGTCCACAGACTTAATTTTGACAGTATATTATTAGGCCTTTCAATTATTTTGATAAATAAGGTAACCTAGTAAACAAGTGAACATATAGCTGAGAAAAATTTTGAATTCCGGTGACCTGACTATCAGTATAATTTTTCTTTAACCTCTATTCTCGTGATAAGCTAATCTGATGTTTGACTGCTGTTTTTCAACACATTTGTCACAAAAGTGCATGAATTATTCCAGATTATGTGTCAGAGAAAAGACGTGTATAAAGCTCTACGTAGCCTCGAACCCAGTCTGTACAAATCTCCCATCAATCGTTTACAGATAATCTGTTGTTTTCTATGTAAACATGAAATTACTTTGAATACAAACCCTTGTATTTTAAGCACTAAACTCTAAACGGAAAAATGTCAAACAGTACTTGTGTAGGATTACATAGAACTCTCAACTCCAAGGTTTGGTAACATTTACGCCCGCCCCCCCTCAATTTACAGGCACGATCCCCTATCAACTGAAACCAAAGCTGTAATCCATACGTAATGTCAAATAACAAAACGCGATGGTTCTCACTAGCGCGGAGAAAGTAGCCGTTGAAAGCCAGAAGTCTAATCCAGAAATCAAATACTTTGGTCAAAAAATACACAGAATTACGATTTGTAGGAACTTTACACAAGTAGCAGACGATTGTCACCCTGAAGCTTAAAACTTTGTTTGGTCGTGCCGACTTGTACTGACGTTATACGGAACATCTATTGTTTCTCAGTTTTCACACTTTATAACAAAAAAGTTTCATTTGCTAAATTTTACAAAGTTACCCGAGGTCCACCTGCGCAAGCTTAATTGATTGGCTAAAGGAAAGACAGTTAGAGCACCCACTAACAACTCTTGAGCTACTCTAATCGTACAGGGGGCTTCGACTGTCACGCTTATTACGCACCCACGGCTTCAGAGAGTAATGGACAAATTTTGCCTTTTTTTCACAAGATCTCAGTATGAGTCAATTCTGACTTGTTTCAGAATAATGGACTGACATTGTCTTATTCTTAGTGATTCAGTGTAATGGACTGACATGCAAACACAAGACGAGCGACACATTACAATTTTCACCTTATATACACATTATAAACATGAAAAGCAGGAAACTCTACAGCATACTCAGAAACAAATGTATTAACAATAAAATGTGGGGAGAAACCTACAAGTATTATTCCAACAACAACAACAAACAAATTAGTTATAAACTGGTATATGTAAGGGGCAGTCTCTCTAGAACACTTCAAAAGAATGCTTAAAAATCAGATTAGGAAGCAGCGATGTTTTCATAAATAATAAAATAATCCTAATCTGAAACCAAATTTAAAAAAAAAGAAAAGAAACAGTCTTTTATCGATTACACCTCGCAGTTTAAGTAAAGGTCGTGACTGGAAAACGGATAAATAACAAACTTGAAAAACAATTTATTTGAAATGATAAAAGAGAAATAAGAAGTCCGATTATGCACAATTCTTTCTTATTTCTACACAATGCTTAACACAGTAAAAAAAAACCTTGAAATTCAGCTTCTTATTCGAAAGTATTGTTATATATATATTTTTTTAAATCCATTTACAAGTTATCACATCTCCAGATATTCCACCTCAGCTGCACGAAGTCCAGTTGTCTCTTACCATTCCATTTAACTCGATATTCTGCGTTAGCCAAGAAAGGCTAAATCTAATAAACGCGTCAAACTTCGCGAGACTTTTACTGGGATTACGACCGAAAACCTCGTTAACAGAAACGGCACACAGCCGATGTTTCCGTGCGCCTAATTAGGTTTGTTTTGCTTCATTAATTTGAAAACGTTGCCTTTTTAAGCTGTGGTTTATACAGTTTACTGTTTATGATAAGTTTTAGTATAAACGTAGCATGATCTAGAACTTTGATATTCAACAAATAAGTAGTTTTTTTTTATATTTAACAAATAAGTAGTTTTTCTCACCAAAACAGGATCTTAAAATCATACAGTCAAGAACTAGAACGTCACAGGAAAACATCTTCACTGATCAGATAACCAATCAGTTATCAAAGCGGCTTTAACATCAATCAACAAGAATGCCTTGATTAATAATCCCCTTTGCACCAAACATGGTCGCCCTTTCAGCCGTGGGGGCGTTATAATGTGACAGTCAATCCAACTCTTCGTTGGTAAAAGAGTAGCCCAAGGGTTGACAATGGGTGGTGATGACTAGCTGCCTTCCCTCTAGTCTTACACTGCTAAATTAGGAACGGCTAGTGCAGATAGCCCTCGTGTAGTTTTTGCGAGAAAAATTCAAACCAAACTAGCACCATCACTAAACAACGTCCACCCCTACACATTTGTGATTCCACGGTCCAATCAATATTTTATGACTTCCTACCCTATACACCAGGGAGGTACACTTATTTAACTTACTCAGTTCATCGTCAAATATCTCGCGACGAAACACGTTCTTCTACAGATAAAGCGAGCAACGAAACTGCTTATACAGTCGTGCTGAACAATGAGGAACGTGTCTTAAGAACACTCGCGTGCACATGCACACCAGAACACAATTTACATATCAGTTCTAAAGCATGTTGTATTCGCTTACACGAACGTATTTCACAGAATGTTTGGTAATGTCACTTTATATAACACGTTTGTTAAATCAGTACGTGCATGGACATTCTGCTTTTTTTGTTTTCGTTTACGCAAGCAAAATAATATTTCTAATAATTAAAAAAACACTTCTCACTTTCAGGATCAGGGTAGAGGGCGCCCCTGAGGTACTGTCAACGATATCTCGAGCACGAGGAACGTGATTTCAAGCGGTTCAACAGAGTAACGTGACATTTAACTAACATCAGAAGCCGTTGGGACTGAAAACTTTTTAATAAGAATTTCGTCGTCTAGTCGTTAGCTATCAGCAAAACCGTTAGTGTTCCCTAATGTGTAACAAGTTTTTATTCACGCCACCCCATGTTTTCCAGTTTTACCCTATTTTTGATAGCATGATTAGGCCAGTTGTATGTCACAACTTCTCCATGCCCAAACTACAGAATCCTACGAATTTTGACAACGTTGTTTTTTTTTATACTTTCAGACCCCAGCAGGAGCGTAGATCCTCGGGGGATACATCCCCTCTTCATTTCAGGTGGAGGGTATAATGCATACAATCATCCCCCCCCAGTTTGGTCTGTTGAATTGTTTTATTGCATCACAGGCCTACAAACTGTGTGTTTGTTCTTGTGATTCTCGTGTTCTTACCAATCGAATTACATAATTAGGCCTAGATGTAGGCTTTTCCAATAGCCGAAATGTACACCTTTAATATAGGCGTGCTTCTAAGCTTTTCGATCTAAGCGATAGTTCGTAAGTATCAGTCAGTAGGCCTAAGTATACATGCAAGTATCGTGACAACAAGATCACTCTGTGACTCTATGTTTACAGCTTTCAGGTTCACGTAATTAGAGATTACCAATCTGTAAATTGAACAGGCCACATAAGTGGTTGCAAAAACCATACCCCCATTGGGTGTAAAAAAACTACGCCCCTGGACCCCAGGGTATTTTTAGACGACAAATCAACTACAGGTGATCGCTGGAAACTTTAGAATATATTTCACGTTCATGTTCACTGTACTGCCAGACAGATTAACTAAGTTCACATAACAAAGAACATTTGTACATATATTACTAACAAAGAACATTTGTACATATATTACTAACAAAGAGCATTTGTACATATATTACTAACAAAGAACATTTGTACATATATTACTAACAAAGAACATTTGTACATATATTACTAACAAAGAACATTTGTACATATATTACTAACAAAGAGCATTTGTACATATATTACTAACAAAGAACATTTGTACATATATTACGAACAAAGAGCATTTGTACATATATTACGAACAAAGAACATTTGTACATATATTACGAACAAAGAACATTTGTACATATATTACGAACAAAGAACATTTGTACATATATTACGAACAAAGAACATTTGTACATATATTACGAACAAAGAACATTTGTACATGTATTACACTACGAAATAAGACTATTATTTTCCCTATTTTCATCAACTTCTTAGAGTTCGCTGTACACTTTAAGACGTCATGTTAGTAAGAAATAAAAACTCTAGGCGCGGAAGTCCACTAAAAACTACTAGGTTCTCCATATGGTCCATACGTCGTGTGACTTGTATCTAAGATAAGCATTCAGACTTTGTGCACGAGCTGGGAGGGAAGGGTTCTAATCAGACCTTCCATGTCCCTTGTATAATAAACTGTGTTATAGTACTACTCGCGAAATCAGACCTTCAACACTGATTCTACTTCACACGATCAAGTGATATTTCACCACATGTGGTGAACGACCATGTGGACGTTTAAAATCACAAACACTTTCACAGTAAAATATCACATTTTTACTTGAATTAATTACTAACCGCATATTTCACATATGATAAGCACACTTTTAAACACAGACGCGATACCTGATTTTAAATGTTACATCGGAGTCCAGAGCAGATGGACTTTTTCTTACACATATGTGTGGAGACACATAACTGGGGATATTCTAATCATTAAGGTTAGTGCATCATCGGTACACACATTTTTATCAAAACATTTTAACGAACAGTTTATAATTCTGTTGTGAATTAGGTTTATTAATAATTAGTTTCTATAGTATGCAATTTCTGAACGTGTATTTGTGCTGCATCAGACAGGTCTATTCTACTGCAGGTCGTATGTGTTGTCTATAATTTTGTTACGATCATGTGTTTTCACCTGTCAATATATTGACAGAGTTTGTTCACTGCTGCACGTTTTTCCCTTATTTGATCAACAAGAATTATACGTTTTTCCGAGAATGTCTGCTGATGTGATGACGTTTGGAAGGTTTGTTTGTTTTGGAATTTCGCACAAAGCTACTCGAGGGCTATCTGTGCTGTCCCTAATTTAGCAGTGTAAGACTAGAGGGAAGGAAGCTAGTCGTCACCACCCACCGCCAACTCTTGGGCTACTCTTTTACCAACGAAAACTGGGATTGACCGCACATTATAACGCCCCACGGCTGGGAGGGCGAGCATGTTTGACGCGAAGCGGGCGCGAACCCGCGACCCTCAGATTACGAGTCGCGCGCCTTACGCGCTTGGCCATGCCGGGCCAACGTGTAGAAGGGAATCGTATACAAGTATATTTCGGGGTTTTCACACATGTAATTACTTCTATTTTAGTTACTGTTCCTCTGATTTTGTTTGCATAACCATGATCACTTATTTGTGGTGTTGTGAAACAACAACGCGTGTAGTGTCTTTACCTGATAGCAAAGTCACGTCGGGCTCTCTGTTGAGTCCATCGAGGGGAAATCGAACCCCTAATTCTAGCGTTATAAATCCGTAGACTTACCGCTGTACCAGCGGGGTACCGTGTGTAGCATTTGTATCATTAAACAACGCACGTATATAGGAGTCGTCATTAAATAACATACGCGTGTAGGAGATGCGAGTTATCAACTTGCGTTGTGTACCACCTAAAGTGAAGTGATGTATCAACTTGTGTTATGTAGAATAAAATAAGTTACCAACTCGTGTTGCGTGACACCTGAAATGATGTAAGCTACCAATTTGTGTTGTGTACCACATTAAGTAATGCGATATACCAGAGTGTTGAATGGTTATTTTTCACAGTTCAAATTTCTACCGTTCTGGTCACGCCTTCTCTAACCTGCTTAAAATAGCGATAACAGTTCTATAACACTAAATGTGGCTCGATCTTGGCACTCTGCCAGACAGAAGGTGCCTGCATCACCGGTCCAGCTTGCTCGTGCGACAGACGGAGTTTGAAAATGAAAATTAGCAGTTACACGTCCCATGATTTGAAAAGCAATATTAACACTCAAAGCACATCACAGAATGAAGATTTGGCAACTCGTCTTACGACTTAGTACATTCGGAGGTCTATGAAAAGAAAGTGTGTGTGTGTATATATATATCGTAGTAATGTGCGAAATGCGAAGGTTTTCTATCTGATGCCACGAATTTCTTTGTCTGATAAATCTTTTATACGACCGAAACTTTTCAAGAATGTCTCGAGAAAACAACCGAAAGGAACAATTTATTGACACTACTGTGTTCTATCATACTCTTCCAGACAGACAGGTGACACGTCGCACGTGCTGGAAGCATGGAATTCCATTAGCGAATCAGCAAGCGGGAATGGAACTTAATAAATTTCCACCAGATAGCGCACTGCACGTAACGCGATCCAGTCTGTCACCTGCATGAATACTCGGATAACTTCGTACATCTATACTAACTTTCAAGCAACTATAACGCTGTGTATATAAGTGTGTTACAATTAACCGATCGACTATTATAACAGAATTATAATACTCACGAATGGTCTTTCTCGGACATGACTAACCAGCGAACTCTAAACCTGTGACCTCTCTATATACACAAACAGAATATATACACATTTTTAAAACAACGCTTTAACCTTCTAGCGTGCTGATAATAAACCAGACGTAGGCCGTTCGTCCAAAGCGTACACAAACAAACCAATCATAAATTAGTTTTAAATCCCACAATGCAAGTCCAAATTTCAACTATGTATTTATGGCCTTGACGGCTTTCAAACGTTCCAAGTTGCTAAAATATCATATCTTAATCCTAACTCGCACTCTTATTGGGTCATGTTGTCAACTAAGACGATTTTTTTCGTATGTCCAATTGTTTTTTTCGGTTTATTTACTCATTGAAATACGACATATTTTATATAGTTTAACTTGTGACGACGAATAAGAACTACTCATGTAGACTACGTTGAATGTCGACAAATGTAACGTTTACTGTAACACAAAGAACTTTCTAGATTTTGTTTGCTTCTTTGTTTTGTACAAAAAGTATTTATGTGTCAAGCAAACTCACCTTAAATTAGAAACAACTAGTAAGCAGCGTATCTAAAAGTTACTTGTATCTGATTGGTTACTTTCATGTACAATGCTTTATAAAACGTACCTGATTGGTAACAAAACTATTCTCAACCCTCTCTCTCCATACACACACTGTAACTGCTTTACGAATGTTGGTTTGTTGTTTTGTTTTGAATTTCGCGCAAAGCTACACGAGGGCTATCTGCGCTAGCCGTCCCTAAATTAGCAGTGTAAGACCAGAAAGAAGGCAGCTAGTAATCACCACCCACCACCAACCCTTGGGCTACTCTATTACCAACGAATAGTGTGATTGACCGCCAAATTATAACGCCCCCACAGCTGAAAGGGCGAGCATGTTTGGTGTGACCGGGATTCGAACCTGAGACCCTCAGATTACGAGTCAAGCGCCCTGACCACCTACTTGGTCATGTCGGGCCAATAATGCATTCTTGTAAAACATTTATGCATCAAATGTTCTTGCAAGTCTATGGTTTTGTTGTCCAATCAATCTAATTAATTTTTGCTGGGGTTCCCCCCACGTGTTTTACACAAGAACTGAATGATTTATTCACAAATTTTTCTTTCATATCTATAGGAGGCATAAAACAGAATGGTAATAATAATAATAAATCAATATTATGTACTGACGATACAAAAAACAGAGCGATAACTTAAGAACTAATATGCCCTCAAATGTCCTTGACCTATTAGTTTCAACTGTATAGATTCTGGTTTTTAATATGTAAATTTTCTTTTTAATGGTCGACTACAAATCTACATTTTTTTAATGTATGAAGAAATGCATACACCCACACAATTTTTTTCTTTATTTTTGACTTTCGTGCAAAGCTATACGAGGGCTATCTGCGCTAGCCGTCCCTAACTGAGTAGTGTAAAACTAGCGTGAAGGCAGTTAGTCAACACCACCCACGGACAGCTCTTAGGCTACTCTTTTACCAACAAATAGTGGTTATTGACCGTCAGATTATAACGTTTCCACGGCTGCAAGAGCTAGCATGTTTGGTGTGACCAGGATTCGAACCCGCGACCCTCAGATTACGAGTCGAACTTTCAACACACTTGGCCATGCCGAGCCTCCACACAAAAAGAAAAGCATTTGATAGTAAAAAAACGATTTTTCTGAACGTTTAATTCAAATGTTTGTGTGTGTGTGTGTGTGTGTGTGTGTGTGTGTGTTTTCATATAGTAAAGCCACATCGAGCTATCCGATGAGTCTAACGAGAGGAATCGAACTCTTGATTTTAGCGTTGTAACACAGTAGACTCACCGCTGTAGTAACGGGTGACGATGAGAAACTAGGCGACTTCCACCAAGTGCTCCAATTAAAACCCGAACAAGAACTGATACAAACTAGTTGTTTGCTGTTAAGCACAACTACAATGGGTTGTCTGTGCTGCGCCCAACGTGGGTGCCATGACCCGTGTCTCAGACTTACCACTGAGCCAAAGGGAGAGCTGGATTGAGCTCCAGAACAACTGAATAAAGTTAGTATTCGAACCACTGATAAAGACTAGTAATTAAAAGTACATAAATGTAAGCATATTTCTCACGTGCTAATTCGAGTTACAATTTGTTTTGAAAGATAAATAATAAAACAGTATACAACCAATACGATACAAATGGTCCAATAACAACTTCGGAAAGGCCAATTTAACTTTTTTTTAAAAAACCAAACACAACAGCAAGCACGACTTAGCTAATACCATTTAGTGTTAAAAAAGGAGAATGTCACGTGACATATCTCTACGTGCACAATTGCATGTACGCACACACACCAGTCACGCAACAAACACACCTTTCACCTTTAATAACCTCAATCAGTTTAACTGAAACAAAAAACACTGCCACCTTCTGCAGTTCCCCCACATGGATAACTTGATATCTACGTATTTAACATTTTTGGTTTTGTCGTATTTCTCGTTTTCTATGAACGTGTTTAGTACGTTTCCAACAAAATCGAGGTGGCGCCGCTTGACATAGCTCGTGGCCTTATTCTCCAATCCCTTTTGTTATTGCAAGTTTTTAAGTGTTACATTTAACTCATTACACCCAGTAGTTCAGTAATCGTTGCTCGAAATGAACAGGGCACCATCCCCACCATAACAATAAATACCAATGTTGTCCCAGGTTTAAACCTAATCGTACCTGGAAGGTAGGGCTGTATCGAGTGATTTCGTTTTCAGAAAAACAACAGTCTATCGCTGCGTTCACCTCGGGTAATCGAATCCTGGGTTTCAGCGTTGTATGTCCATAAATTTATCACGTTAAAAAACTTCACGTTGACTGCCTTAACCGCAGTGGGGCGCTATACACCAGAACATTACCTCTGTCAACCACTGTTAAGTTTACCACTGAGTTCATTTTACCCTTTCAGTATTTAGAGTTACTTTTCGTGCGCACTCCACCAATAAATATTAATTTCGAACGATGTGCGAATGAATCAAAGTGCGATTTATTTTCGACGAGATCAACAACTGGTGACAGAAATTACGTGCGGGCAACACTTTAAAAAAATAGCCGTTATCAACAAACTACCAAGTCCTCGAAATTCAAGTCTTTATAACACCATTCCTTATCGTTAGTTAAGTGACTCGGGCGTCACTTAGAAACCCATAACTGAACAAAGAATCAAGTGTTCAGACCTTCCTTGTTTTGTTCGTGTTTAGTGTTAAAGCCAACAGCGCCATTACGTGTATTTCTTACATTAATCATTCTAGTCACGTGACCAGAATTCCCGCCATCCTCTACTGAGACTGAATATTAAATCGAATTAAACTTTGGTTATATATATCAAGGTCCCGGTAGAGGTTTGATATAAATCAATCGGGCACTGGAAGCCAGACCAGACCCGCTGTGATTGAACAATCGGTTATACAGGTTTGCTTTGACCTATATATTATGGAAACAGGACCTCGGGTCCTGTTCCTGAGTGGGCAGACAGCTGTACGTCACTTGTGCAGCGTTTAAAACATAAACCTTATATTTAACTGAAAAATAAATATAGTTCCAGGATTTATACATAGCATACACTGTTTGTTTGTTTGTTTTGAATTTCGCACAAAGTTACACGAGAGCGACCTGCGCAAGCCGTTTCTAATTTAGAAGTTTAAGACGAGAGAGGGAAGGCAGGTAATCACCACCACCCACCGCCAATTCTTGAGTTACTATTTTACTAACGAACAGTGTGACTGACCGTAACATTATAAAGCCCCCACGGCTGAAAGGGTGAGCATGTTTGGTGCGACGTGGACTCGAACCCGAACCGTATACATTCATTATGGTTCCTTCGTAAGTGAAACATGTGTCGCAATAATTATTACAACAAAATGCGTTGCAATAATTAATCAAATAAACTGTGAATAACGGGAAAAATGAAAGAGCAGACAAAATAATTGCACTTCACCGCCCTCACAAACAGACTAAAGTACTGACTGTTGTGCTTATATCGCATCCAGTTTAAATGAATAACGAACGAGTTATCCACAATAACAGTTGAGGCTCCAAACAATAGAACTCGATCACACAGGGAAACACAGTACATTTATAAACACGAAGAAAACTGTTACGTGCTAACTGAACACGAATAACTGACAATTCATACCCGTCCTAACTATGTTTTCGTATGTTAACAGCTCGCGATAAATTTTAAAACAAATACAAATGTAAACCACATGTAATGCAAATCAACTGTTTGCACTGTTAAATCCAAGGTTTCACTAGATACATTACACATCACACAAGTAAACAAAGCACAGTTGTCTACTCAAACAATGCATTTGTGAAGTAGTTTTGTCGACTGTGTAAGAAACGACAATTATTGGATACACGGATAGTTGTGATGTGTGAAACACCAATAGAAAAATAAAAGGGATTTAGTTCCAGTAAAACACGCATGGGGCGCATAACGGAACAGTTATTTCTATTGGAAAGCAACTCATTTTATTTGCCACACTGAACCCTGAAATACACGTTTAAGATACGTAAATAACAATGTATATGTTTGATATTTTGTAAGATTTATTTTTTTCAGAGTAGCATTTCGTTTTTCATTTAAAATACTGGTACTTTCAGTCCAAACAAATGTATTATTTTAACATGAAGGTAGCGTGAGATATTTAAAATTATAACGTATTATAATACAACATGATTAATAATTTATAAAGTAAATAATGACATCACAAAGTGAGGTCTTCACTTCAAACGGTAAGAGCCCGACTCGTAATCTGAGGGTCGTGGGTTCGAATCCCCGTCACACCAAACTTACTTGCCCCTTCAGTTGTGGGGGCGTTATCATGTGACAGTAAATTCTACTATTCGTTGGTAAATAAAGTAAGCCAAGAGTTGGCAGTGGGTGGTGATGACTAGCTGCCTTCTCTCTAGTTTTGCTTTGCTAAATTAGGAATGGCTAGCGCAGATAGCCCTCGTGTAGCTTTGCGCGAAATTCAAAACAAATGAACAAAATAAAACGCAGAACAACTCAGGTCCTTTTAAAAGCCATCATTCTGTTCGTACGGTCAGTGGTTTCTGTCGTATACTCGAGGTGTTTCAAGCTGAAAAAAAAAGTCCTTTAAAAAAAACCTTTTAAAACGCTCGTGCTCACAGTACCACGAAGTCCAAGTTTTTATTACAACAATAATTATAATTGAAACTGGATATTCTTCTGTTCATATTCCTTTACTAATGATAATAAATGATTATAATATGAGTGTCCTAACAAACCACGAACCGATGCCAGTCGAAACCAACTACTGTAGAGAAAGACAACTTATGTTTTCCGGTTGAAACAATTTAAGGCACGACACAATGTACAGTTCCGGTTGAACAGTCTCTACGGTTCAGTAGGCTTCTTTACCGTCGGTTCTGGTTTGAAAAACATAATTTTAATTGGTAACAAACTATTTTAGAGACATTACAACAACAGCGTATTGAAAACCAAACAAAACAAAAAGACATTGGACAACCTTCTTCAAGCATGGGTTGTCGCATCAAAAGCAAAACCTAATTTTCCACGTGGTTAAATACGGTGTTTCTACCCTTCAACTTAACATTATTTCCAATTTTAGACAGACAAGATATAATAGATGGTAAGGAGACTCAACTGGCAATGGTACAACCGTATGTCCTGCATAACATACCACGGACATTGACGTACACAAAGACTACGCGTGTAAGAAATACGTTTTGAGTAACCGACATAGCAACATACGTGAAAAAACAAAGGAGTTGTGATATTTATTAGGTTACAATAAAATATAAGCCAATGGTGAAGAAAGGAACTGCAAACTATGGGTGCTTGGCTACCCACCCATTTTACAATGAGAGACTGAAGATGTAAGCTTCAACACCCCCTCACCCCGTTTCTTAAGCCTCTGTTAAAGGTTATTACGCCACACCACACACACAGCTGACATTAATAACAAAATGTTTGTTATAATCATGACAAATAATGTCTTACAACAGTAAACAATAACTGTTTCTTGTGAGCTCAATAAACAGAAATAACTGTTATTTCAATCATATTAAACAACTGTTTCTTGTGAGCACAATAAACAGAAATAGCTATTGTTTCAATCATAATAAACAGTAACTGTTTCTTATAAGCACAATAAACAATTAATGTCGAACAAGCATGAACAATAACTGTTTCCCGTGAATGTAAGTAAACATGACAAACAATAAATCCAATCAACTTCGGTTGGCTAGTTGAACCAGAAATGGTTGTTTGTTTTTGCTTTTTCTTCACAGTAATTGGTGCCGTTTGAACTTTAAAATCAACTTAAAACTGTCTTGACAGACGAGGCACATTTTAGTTTTGAAACGCTGTGGTTATGGTTAACGTTCTATCAATTTAGAATTTCTTCTCTCACAGTTCTTTTGTTACACAATCATACAGCAAGCGTATAATTAGTCAAATTTCGTCTCAGAATGTAAACAGCTGCACAGAAACGTGCAATTGTCTAATGTTTCCTTAACACCATGACACCTGTATTGGACCTGACTAGCGCTAAATGTTAACTAGTGTATATGAGCGCCAAACCAATGAGGGGAGGAGGTAATAATTTGCTCCTTTTTTTTTATTTATCTGTGTGGTTGGAGGGTAAAACCCCACCAGAGCAAAGCCTTCGTACATCGCAATAGCACCATTGTTGAATTAACACAGAGACTCCATTCCTTTCTGTGATTGGGCGTCATAACGTTCGTTTTCCACTCACGTGACCCTTTCAAATTGAAACGGCGAAGCATTATGGCGAGAGTAGGTACACCATATCTAGCCATCTAATTTCTCACGTTTCGTTAAATAATTTCATCATTCTATTGAGTTTTGTTTTATTAAAATCTTAGCCAAAGTGTGAACATTTTGTTTAAAAATTATAATCACAAGTTGAATTTATTCTCCCCACCTTAACCCCCTCTGGTGGAAAGATCTAAATTTAACAGATAATCACGTTTCATTACACGTATTTTTCTAGCTTATAATGTTAGTTACGCTTGAGGTTCTAATCTTTTATATATACGTAAATTTAACCCACGGATCTTGACAAGATGGCGCCACATGTTAAATGTTATACAATCAACACAACGTTTATGAATTTTCAAACAATAATTCAAAACCCCTTTACTCTCCAATTTATGTAATGACATCATTATTTACTAAATATTTTTTATTTTTATGATTTTTTAAAAATATTTGTAGCGTATTTAAAGCTCAGAATCATATAGAGCATGTATATTTGTGCTTAAATGCGCCATCTTGCGTCAAAATATCAAGTTAGGGATTATAATTAAGATTTGTTTTTGGAAAAAGCACAGCACACGTGTATACACTTGCATGCGTGTCCTATATACAATAAAAAGATGTTGAAGTGGTGTAATTTATACATATTATATGGTTTCATATGATGACATTTTTTTTCTTTAATTTCGCGTAAGTATAACACGAGGGCTATCTGCGCTAGCCGTCCCTAATTTAACAGTGTAAGCCTAGAAGGAAGGCAATTAGTCATCATCACCCACCGCCAATTCTTAAGCTACTCCTTTACCAACAAACATTAGGACTGACCATAACATATAAAACTCCCACGGCGACCACATTTGGTGCGATGGAGATTCGAACCCGCGACTTTAAACTGGTGGCGGGCTCAGGTGATCTAGAGACGAAACAACTTTATGGTAGACAGAAATAAGCATTTCGGTTTTACAGCTTTATCCATATCTGCTTACTTGGATGTAAAAAAAACGTTTCGGTTTTACAACTTTATCCATACCTGCTAACTTGGAAGTAAAAAAAAAAACGTTTCGGTTTTACAACTTTATCCATACCTGCTAACTTGGATCTTTAAAAAAAACGTTTCGGTTTTACAGCTTTATCCATATCTGCGAACATGGATGTAAAAAAAAACGTTTCGGTTTTACAACTTTATCCATACCTGCTAACTTGGAAGTAAAAAAAAACGTTTCGGTTTTACAGCTTTATCCATATCTGCTTACTTGGATGTAAAAAAAACGTTTCGGTTTAACAGATTATCGTGCTATTATGCTTTAGCTATCATCGTGAGTCAACATGAATGATAAGTTTCGGTTTTCAGTTTACAGATACACAAAACGTTAACATATTTCAGTCCACTAGGAGACAAGATGAACACCACACTGAGGCTTCATTCACTGTATTCAACGTCCTCCAAGACTGGAACGTTCAGTAAATGTTCTTCATTAATGAATGATGAATAAAAATATCTGAAGTCGTGACGTGAGGAAAATAATCTGAAAATTGTACGCCGGTTTTATGAGAAGACCCAAACTTATTTTGAAAGAACGTTCATTAGAAATAAACATAACATAATTTTGAATCTTTAACATTGCACAGGGTACGCATATGATAAAGTGCTGTCCATGAACAAAAGGTAACAACGTAAAAGGGCCCCCTTTATTACACTCCACTGTTCTTACTCGTCTTAAAGTTCGTCAAACTGTCTTCTAAAACTAAGGTTTTTAAAAAAGCACGAACCAATTACTTTGAAACTCCAGGAGCAAATTATGAAATAAGTTAGTAAGAGAGTAAATTACTGATCATATAAATCTATACTGTGTTAATGGTATCAAACCGGAAACACACGGTTTAAAAATTGACTTCCATGATATCGGTGTAAATATGTTACGAATGTACTATGCAAAAATAATTTATGTTACTAATGCCACAGTTCTGAAATCTCAGAGAGACACTGGTTCACCTGGGCAAACAAGTACTTATTGAACAAAGTTTTCAACTTACCCACACGAAGTTTCGTTAACACAATCCGTTTTATATATCTACCGCAAACTTTGCGAATTAGGAGTTGTATGTCACATCCACAAATATGGCGTTAAACCTTACACACACACCAGTGTTAGACGGTCTGAGGACCTACAAAACACGAGAAACTGGACGGCCAACTAACAAACCACTTGTTTACGTCACATGACAACGGCTGAGACGGAGAAAATTAAAGAACACGGGTGGGTATCTTCCCTCGAACTCGTGCGTAACACCGACTGTCTGCTGGGCACAAAGTGCGGAGGCTACAGGTATGTTTGAAAAAGAAAAGAAAAAAGCTGTTTGCAGCACAGGTCGATAGGTGGGGCTGTGATTGCAAGCAAAAATGGCGGATCTTTCTCCTTTCTGCTAACTAAATAACTGTGTCCTGATTTGATTCTGGGATTCGAAAAGACTAATGTACTCTATAGAAGCCATTTAACTTGCTCGTGGAGACAAGAAAAGTTGTCTTACAGATTCAAGGTCAGTAGCGTCCAACACGAGGCACGTGGGCAGGTTCGTCTGCGACACACTTGACCTGCGGGAACCCCCTCGTTTATTTATTTCTTACCATCTGAAAGAACAATAAAAGTTGAAACGATACCTTTAAAGGTATGGAATGTGGGTAAATAAATTCTAAAGGAAGTGCACATAAAAGGACATCAGTAATTATCATCTTGCTCGCCACATTACATATAAAACATTTACGTGTCGATAATTATACGGAAATGAGAAACTGTGTTTAATCACGCATTTTTTCTCTGGCATGTAAATACATCAAGTGTAAAGGCTGAAGGGTAAATACGTGTTTACCCACCTTTTTTATTTAATATATTTCACTTCAGAGATAATGTGTTTTGAATTTCGCGCAAAGCTACTCGAGGGCTATCTGCGCTAGCCGTCCCTAATTTAGCAGTGTAAGACTAGAGAAAAGGCAGCCAGTCATCACTATCCACCGTCAACTCTTGGGCTACTCTTTTATCAACGAATAGTGGGACTGACCGTACATTATAACGTCCCTACGGATGAAAGGGCGAGCATGTTTGGTACAACGAGAATTCGAAGCCGCGACCATCGGATTACGAGTTAAATGCCTTAACCCACCTGGCCATGCTGGGGCCCTTTAGAGATAAATGGATTGCAACTGATTACACGTATAATTACTTGCTATATTTTAAAATTACTATTCGAGTTTGATATAATTGTGATATACGGCTATGCCACGTGTTTCTAGCTTCTTTCAATATTGTAGTATTCACTCTAAGTTGTTTTTTTTCTCTCTGTGTGCAGGTTTCGTATAACACGTGATAAAAAATGTTGTCAAATCGATTTCTGACACCTGTTGTGCCCTAGAAGAAGGGGGTGTATTACTACACGTTCTGCATGGATGACAATAGCAGTGTTCTCCAATGATCATTCATGTGGTATCTAGAGGTTACGGTCTCATCAGTGTCATAGGAAGAATGTTCAGTCACACGAGTCGTGCCAGTTGATTTAAAGAGACGACAGCTTGTGGACTAAAAACATTGTATTTAGACAATCCAGAACAAGATCCTGAAGGAGTCGTTGGGATTATCCAATTAAAAGCAAGTGCACACACACACACTGCGTTTGTGCTTAGCATCACAATAAATATTGTTCACCTTACATTTCATATCATGTCTTGTTTCACTAATCCATCTGACATCATGATTCAGTAAGCTCGAGACCTGGCATTACTTTACGACCAATAACGTGATCAAATCTCTGGTTGATACGTCAAAGGTTAACTTAGTTTTAACTGAATATACCACAGTATCAAAAGGAAGGAAATACTGATGCTGTGTCCATAAGAAATCATATTGTGGTTTGAAAGGAAACGGAATATCTCACATTTAGAATTTAGAACAATAAGGAAGAGTTGGCCACAAAGAGAAGATGGATGACCGAGTTGCAAAGTCTAGTAAAAGTACTATTCTGGACCTTTTGCTTTTATCAATGCTGAGTCATGTTAGTGTAAAATGTTAGACCGTCACGCATATATTAGCAAGTTAAACTAGATGATAAAAACAGATATAAGACTTGTACAGATTAATGTAATATCATTCGGTCTGTGTAATGGAGATGTCATCATTAAAGGGACATCAATCAAAGAAGTGCCAGATTTAAATTGGTAACTGAATTTGTAGCTGAAAGCCAAAAGATGTATTACAGTGGATACAAAAAAGAAGATAGGTTTGAAACTGAAGGTAGCAAAATGTGTTCATATGAAGTTTCTGAGCAATAATGCGGTCAAAGAAGATTCTACTGGTGCGAAATTGACCAAGACCTTTGACCAAACAAGTCCACAGTTCCCTTCGTGTTTCATCTTATTACTGAGATCTCTCCACCGTCACCAATTCTTATTAAAACAGAGATACTCTTCGGAAAGTGAACAAGCATTCCAATTCCTAAAGTGTACTTTAGTGGAAGCTCTGATGTTGAAATATCCACAGTTGCAGCTGCAAGATGCATCAGATGAGTAATTGTGTATGCTAGTTGAAAACTGAGGGTTCCCAAATGAGGAAGTCGTACATCAAGAGAATAACTGCTTGTAGTTATTTCGACAGAATGATTTTAGCAACAACTAAATGATATAAAGTTCACTTCTCAACCGCTTGTGCGTCACTGAAATAAATGATGAACTTTAAACACCCAGAAGAAATGACAGCATGTTGGAAAACAGTGTTCCAGGAATTTAATCTCGACTTATCACTTAAGCCAACACCACGTAAATATAGAAGTGTTGCCTCTCCAGATGATGAGATCCAATCTGATCATTGAATTTACTGAGCCTTTCTAGTTAACAGAATTTCACTATAGGACACATTCATAGGGCAATGGATAATAGCTCCCCGATTAACCCTGTGTCAAACAATCAGTTTATTTGATCAACTTTGTAAAAACATGAAACTACGCTAAATATTAAGTCTAAATTAATCAAGTGTACCTAAAAGAAATTTGGTAAGCTTTCAGTAAACATTACGAATATTGAAAGTTGTTTGTTGTTTGTCCTTCAAAAACCTCCCTCTATAGCCACAGAAATAAGATACTACCTCAAAAGTGGGTGATCCTTCGGGTTGTAGATATTTTTTTTATTATTATTAATTGTAAACCACTTCACCTTTGATTCGCGTGCGGATTGGCACACGGATTCCAGAAATGACAACCCACGTTTGAATCCGTGCAATGTCACAAACTATTTCCCGCTCTTAAAGCTGTGGGTAGTAGTGCTATCTGGTTGCCAATCCTTAACAACTTTACAACAAATACCTTCGATTCATATCAGTAATTTAGTTTGTGACACATTTTTGCGCAAAGTTTCACGAGAGCTATTTGCGCATTGCTGAAGGCGTTCATTCGAACTAAAAGACCAGAAGAAAGGCAGCTAGCTAGTGATCAGTCAGGAAAGTCAAATTATTAAGGGTACTATCTGCTAACACTTTAAAAACGGACAGGTTTTGTTGTCATTTTTGCAACACATCCATGACTACAAAACGCGGAGCGCGTTTTAACGTCAACGGGTTTTGGACGCTTCTGATTTTAAGACCTGTTAACCTGGATTTTATTTTAATTCACGTGTCATCTGTGTGAGGCAGGTTGACACGGAGAGCCCTTCTTTCCTTCATTCTAACACAGTTACTGTATGATGTTCCTATCCAATCTTTGATGTTACTAGCACAGTTACTGTATGATGTTCCTATCCAATCTTTGATGCTACTAACACAGTTACTATTTAATGTTCTTATCCAATCTTTGATGTTACTAACAGTTACTTTATGATGTTCCCATCCAATCTTTGATGCTACTAACAGTTACTATACAATGTTCTTATCCAATCTTTGATGCTACTAACACAGTTACTATACAATGTTCTTATCCAATCTTTGATGCTACTAACACAGTTACTATATAATGTTCTTATCCAATCTTTGATGTTACTAACACAGTCACTATACAATGTTCTTATCCAATCTTTGATGCTACTAACACAGTTACAATACAATGTTCTTATCCAATCTTTGATGTTATCCATACATATTTCTTGATCAGCCACTTTCCTCTTGACTTCTAGCAACAGTCTTTGTATTACGTTCCTTCTAATTATATGTCCAAAGTATCCTCTTTAATATCTTCTCAACTGACGTTTGTTTAGTTTTCATCATTTCTAATACTTCTCATTACTCTTACGTTCTGCCCAAGATAGTTTCGGAACAGTCTTATAGAGCCACAATTCTTACCTCAGTCTTTTGGCAATAGCTTTAGATACTGTCCACGATTCAGCACCGTATAGTAGGGTTGACCATTCACCTCATTTGTCAAGTCTCGTCCACGTTTTTTAGGTTAATGCCTCTTGATTTTAATAATTTTTGACCTGTTAAATACACTATTGGTTATATCTATTCTTTCACACTTCGTTCGGCCCAGCATGGCCAGATGGTTAAGGCACTCGACTCGTAATCTGAAGGTCGTGGGTTCAAATTCCTGTCGTACCAAACATGCTTGCCCTTTCAGCCGCGGAGACATTATGACGTGACGTTCAATCCCACTATTCGTTGTTAAAAGAGTAGCCGAAGAGTTGGCGATGGGTGGTGATTACCTTCCTTCTAATCCTACACTGCAAAATTAGGGACGGCTAGCGCAGATAACCGTCGTGTAGTTTCGAACCAAATTCAAAACAAACAATACACTTCGCTCACATTATCTTCAGTGCCCACGTGTCCTAAATGAACGAAATTTCTGATTTGTTCAGCTGATGTTTCTATAACTAGACTGATTCTCGCTACATCTTGGTTCTTAGTTATAGCCACTGATTTTATCTTTTTAGTATTCACCTACATTCCAGGTTTTTTCTTTTTCGTATATCTCAAAGTGTTGGGTAAAGTGGTGCTATTCCATCCGCCAGGTTGTTGATGCTAATTCCACCAATCACTATTCCATTTTTATGTTGTTTTTTTCTTTTCAAAATGATACGAATGCACACAACAAAAGAATAAGCGGGAAACCCTGGAGGCACCTGACCTCAATTTTATTCCAGTAGCGAAATGCCCCATTTGAATGGAAAATAGAGATTTTTGTGCAATTAAAATGCAAAATCCTTTGTTTCATTTTTGAGCTTCGTGGTTACTGTTAGCATCAAAACTGAGCCCCACCCCCACCGAATCCAAATATGTAGTCACATAAAGTTTTGTTATCGTTGTATTTTCCTTGTTGTTAAACACAAAGCTAGCAATGGGCTGCTTGTACTGTGTCTACAACAAGCATCGAGACCACGTATGTAGTATGAGAAACTTGCAGCTGACCAAGTGAAGGAAAAAGGATTGTTGCCATTAAGAACCTGCTGTTTATTATTGGCTAATTCCTCACGTGCAGTAAAAAGCTGAAACAACCATTCAGCAAAACTGAGTGCATTCGAGGTCTTGTCAAGTTGCGTTTGTTCATATGAAATGACGTATTCGCTTTCTCGGCCTATCAAATAAAGTAACCAAATACAATATTAAGGCTGTGTGAAGAAAGAAACGAAAGTCCATCATAACTAGCTGATGGAAATAATTTAATGTAAATATTAAAGACAGTAAACACCCACCTGAATTGGTCTTTCTTACGCAGGTCTTCAACAGAAAGTCATGTGAGGCCATGCGCTCACGTATTAAAATGTCATTTTCGAACATACTTCAAAGATCCGTTGAAAAATATCACCCTTCACCTAAGCCTTCTTTTTAAACAGTTTCCACGAACATACTTTTGCATGTTCCGATTTTTACAAAACCAAATTAAAAATAAAAGTTCCTAATTAAACGAGGTACGAGTACATATATATATATAAATCATACGAAACAAGACTGGTTTCACTTTTAGAAAGCACGTGCGCAGTTAGTCCCAGATTTCGATTTCCACAGTCACTTTATGCTTTTTGTAAACGACTCGAAGTAAACACGAACCTCTGACTCATTCAAGATAAAGTGACCCACATCGTTTAGGTACATCACGGAATAAAACGCGATCAATTTCGGAAATTAGAAATTGCTTTGACCCAATTCACAGGCCCCCCAGTGGCTCAGCGGTATGTCTGCAAACTTACACGCTAAAATCCGGGTTTTGATACCTGTGGTGGGCAGAGCACATATAGCCCATTGTGTAGCTTTGTGCTAAATTCAAAACAACATGACCCAATTCACACTCTCACGGCAATGATGGACACGTGGAATAAATGGACAAGTCAATTTGCTCGTTTAGAATTTCGCGCTAACCGTCTCTACTTTAGGGGTTTAGGACGAGAGGAAAAGCAGCTTGTTATCACCATCCACCACCAACTCTCAGGCTACTCTTTTAACAACGAATAGTGGGACTGACCGAACAATATAACGCCCCCACGGCTGAAAAGGCAAGCATATATGGTGTGATGGGAATTCAAACCATGACCCTCAGATTACAAGTAGATCGCCCTGAGCACTTAGTTACGCCGTGCACGAACATGTCAGAATTCTCAGAATAGTGCGTCTGCAGCGGTCGCTGCACGAGGGTGACTCTAAACCCTACAGCAGCATTGAAACCATCTGAGACGTAAGTTCAGAGCGCGTTTAGCTGAAGTTTTGCAACCTTAAGCTTTAAAACAATGGTCTGGTAATTATTAAGAACCTTATTTAAAAAATTCACCTGACTTTTAATTCCCCCCATTGGTTGCTCGACGCTAAATCGAAAGGCTTACAACACTAAAATTCGGATTTCGTCCTGAAAGCCAACAGGGCGAGCATCTTCGGTGAGAAGAATTCGAGCTTTCTACAAATAAATTGCGAGTCAAGAGTCCTGACCCTCCAGGCCCTTGGTTATTGTTTTTAGTTGTTTGTTATTTAGCACAGAGCCACGCAAAGTGTTTACTGTCCTCTTCCCACCACATGTACCGAAATTCGGTGACCAGACTTGAGAAATAACTGGTAAAATAAAAAAACCAAAACAGGTGTTTCAAAATCTGATGTATCTCAACTTTCAGTCTGTCAGTCAAGCCATTAAGATCGTCAATAATTGCACTGTTTATCAAACCCAATATACACCGTTCTATCGTTAATAATTGCACTGTTTATCAAATCCAATATACATCATTCTATCGTTAATAGTTGCATTGTTTATCAAACACAATATACATCATTCTATCGTTAATAGTTGCATTGTTTATCAAACACAATATACATCATTCATTCTTCAGTTATAGTTAAATTGTTTGTCAAATACAATTCACTTCATTCATTCTTCAGTGACAGTTATATTGTTTATCAACCACAATATACTTTATTCATTCTTCAGTAAGAATTACATTGTTTATTAAATACAATATACTCCATTCATTCTTCAGTTATAGTTAAATTGTTTGCCAAACACAATTCACTTCATTCATTCTTCAGTAACAGTTACATTGTTTATCAAACACAATATACTTCCTTCATTCTTCAGTAAGTTACATTGTTTATCAAACACAATTCACTTCATTCATTCTTCAGTTATAGTTACATTGTTTATTAAATACAATATACTCCATTCATTCTTCAGTAATAGTTACATTGTTTATTAAATACAATATACTCCATTCATTCTTCAGTAATAGTTACATTGTTTATTAAACACAATGTACTCCATTCATTCTTCAGTAATACTTACATTGTTTATTAAATACAATATACTCCATTCATTCTTCAGTAATAGTTACATTGTTTATTAAACACAATGTACTCCATTCATTCTTCAGTAATACTTACATTGTTTATTAAATACAATATACTCCATTCATTCTTCAGTAATAGTTACATTGTTTATTAAACACAACATACTTCATTCATTCTTCAGTGAGTTACATTGTTTATTAAATACAATTTTCTCCATTCTTCAGTGATAGTTACAATGTTTATTAAATACAATATACTCCATTCATTCTTCAGTAATAGTTACATTGTTTATCAAACACAACATACTTCATTCATTCTTCAGTGAGTTACATTGTTTATTAAATACAATTTTCTCCATTCTTCAGTGATAGTTACAATGTTTATTAAATACAATATACTCCATTCATTCTTCAGTAATAGTTACATTGTTTATTAAATACAATCTACTCCATTCATTCTTCAGTAATAGTTACATTGTTTATTAAATACAATATACTCCATTCATTCTTCAGTAATAATCACATTGTTTATAAAATACAATCTACTTCATTCATTCTTCAGTAATAATTACATTGTTTATCAAACACAACATACTTCATTCATTCTTCAGTGAGTTATATTGTTTATTAAATACAATATACTCCATTCATTCTTCAGTAATAATCACATTGTTTATAAAATACAATCTACTTCATTCATTCTTCAGTAATAGTTACATTGTTTATTAAACAATGTACTCCATTCATTCTTCAGTACTAGTTACATTGTTTATTAAATACAATATACTCCATTCATTCTTCAGTAATAATCACATTGTTTATAAAATACAATCTACTTCATTCATTCTTCAGTAATAATTACATTGTTTATCAAACACAATATACTTTATTCATTCTTCAGTAATAGTTACATTATTAAATACAATTTTCTCCATTCTTCAGTGATAGTTTCATTATTTATCAAACACAATATACTTCATTCATTCTTCAGTGATAGTTACATTGTTTATCAAACACAATATACTTTATTCATTCTTCAGTAATAGTTACATTGTTTATCAAACACAACATACTTCATTCATTCTTCAGTGAGTTACATTGTTTATTAAATACAATTTTTTCCATTCTTCAGTGATAGTTACAATGTTTATTAAATACAATATACTCCATTCATTCTTCAGTAATAGCTACACTGTTTATTAAACACAATATACTTTATTCATTCTTCAGTAATAGTTACATTATTAAATACAATTTTCTCCATTCTTCAGTGATAGTTTCATTATTTATCAAACACAATATACTTCATTCATTCTTCAGTAATACTTACATTGTTTATCAAACACAATATACTTCATTCATTCTTCAGTAATACTTACATTGTTTATCAAACATAATATACTTTATTCATTCTTCAGTGACAGTTACATTGTTTATTAAACACAATATACTTTATTCATTCTTCAGTAATAGCTACACTGTTTATTAAACACAATATACTTTATTCATTCTTCAGTAATAGTTACATTGTTTATTAAATACAATTTTCTCCATTCTTCAGTGATAGTTACATTGTTTATTAAATACAATATACTCAATTCATTCTTCAGTGATAATTACATTATTAAATACAATTTTCTCCATTCTTCAGTGATAGTTTCATTATTTATCAAACACAATATACTTCATTCATTCTTCAGTAACAGTTACATTGTTTATCAAACATAATATACTTTATTCATTCTTCAGTAATACTTACATTGTTTATCAAACACAATTCACTTCATTCATTCTTCAGTAATACTTACATTGTTTATCAAACACAATATACTTTATTCATTCTTCAGTAATACTTACATTGTTTATCAAACATAATATACTTTATTCATTCTTCAGTAATAGTTACATTGTTTATCAAACACAATTCACTTCATTCATTCTTCAGTAATACTTACATTGTTTATCAAACACAATTCACTTCATTCATTCTTCAGTAATACTTACATTGTTTATCAAACACAATATACTTTATTCATTCTTCAGTAATACTTACATTGTTTATCAAACATAATATACTTTATTCATTCTTCAGTAATAGTTACATTGTTTATCAAACACAATTCACTTCATTCATTCTTCAGTGACAGTTACATTGTTTATTAAACACAATATACTTTATTCATTCTTCAGTAATAGCTACACTGTTTATTAAACACAATATACTTTATTCATTCTTCAGTAATAGTTACATTGTTTATTAAATACAATATACTCAATTCATTCTTCAGTGATAGTTACATTATTAAATACAATTTTCTCCATTCTTCAGTGATAGTTTCATTATTTATCAAACACAATATACTTCATTCATTCTTCAGTAACAGTTACATTGTTTATCAAACACAATTCACTTCATTCATTCTTCAGTAATACTTACATTGTTTATCAAACACAATATACTTTATTCATTCTTCAGTAATACTTACATTGTTTATCAAACATAATATACTTTATTCATTCTTCAGTAATAGTTACATTGTTTATTAAATACAATTTTCTCTATTCTTCAGTGATAGTTACATTGTTTATCAAACACAATATACTTTATTCATTCTTCAGTAATACTTACATTGTTTATCAAACATAATATACTTTATTCATTCTTCAGTAATAGTTACATTGTTTATTAAATACAATATACTCCATTCATTCTTCAGTAATAATCACATTGTTTATTAAATACAATATACTTCATTCATTCTTCAGTAATAGTTGCATTGTTTAAGGATCACATTTTCAGTAGTTTTAAAATTCACAAAAGCAGAGAAAACATTAAAAATCGTTAACAATGCTAGCTTTTATAATTCACCAAATATCTCCACTTTAATAACATATAACTTGAGTAATACTTTTAACAGCAAAAAAACCCTTAAAGCACGTGATCCTTTACAAGTAATTAAAGCTCGTATGTCCACTTCATGAAATTGATATTTCTGTTACGCGTTTGTCCCAAATTTTAACGTCTTTCGGTAATGGCACACTTAAAAAAACACACGTTACCTTGATCTAGATAAGTAGAAACAAAATCTTTGTTTTTGTAAGTTGTTTACTTGTGATTAGACTACAAATTATCCTTTGTGAATGCGACTGAGCATTGTCTAACCAACTAACCTATATTTAAAATTACCCAGTCGTTCAAAATCAGTTGCTATTTGTTCGCTGTTTCACATTTAAGTGTGTGTGACAATCTGTTTATGGTGTAAAAATGTTGCAATGTAATGTTCTTAAACCCAAATGGTAGGCCTAATACACCAAAACAACGGGTTCCGGATGCTTTATTTGTTTAGACAACTACAGACTTGCAACGATTTGAACACTTAGGATGTCAAGATACATATGTGACGGTAATCAATGTTCAGGTGCTAACCCTCGGAAAGAGTTTAGTTACGTGTACAAACACAAGAGGGCCTTTTACATTTTTGTGCTTAATAAATCTGTAGTTTCCATAAATATATATGTGTGTGTTTTTATATAACCTAATACTGGGAACAATCGTCTGCTAAGCACGTTTTTACTGCTTTCTCTGATAATAAAGCATGGTTCTCTCAGTACACCTCCATCAGGTGTTTCTACAATGACAAAAATTTATTTAATAATTCTCAGCTTTTGTTTACACGAGAACACCATCTATTATCCTCCCTTCATTAAATCTTAATGCACAATAAAGAGCGGCTCCGAATACGTTACGTTTAATGTTTCCTGTATTTGTTTACGTACTTTGAGGAATATTTGTACATTACTACAGACACAAACCTACAAGAATTTATAGCAGTAGTTGTTAAGTGTACACAAGTATTACACATCAATATGGAAGAAAATTCATTAATACCAAACGCCAGATTAACATTTAAGTTAAGACTAATTCAAACGAGTTAAAACACTGGATACATCAACACTGCTGTCTAGATCTAAAACTTCAATACAAACCTGTTTCTATAGAGAATGTAAGAAATCAGTCAGTTAACTCGGACAATAAAAGGCTTAGAGTTTGTCTTTAAATACATTATATATCTATGGTTGTTAGTGTTCATTAGAGCAGGTATTACACTTACTAACGCTACGTGTAGGTGGTACAGTTAGAAATGTTTTAAACAAGTACGTCACTTCAAAATAAACCATTTAATTATTTAGCTTGATAAAGCAGAACAAATCATAAGAACTTTTGTCTTTACTTAAACAGAATGTTTCTGGAAAACAAACTGTTATAATTTCATATTATTATAATGATGCACTTGGCTGTGACATCAGTGACATTTGTTACACAACAACTGAAGTGAATCTTTCGATGTTATTTTCTTATTACACCCACAGACTTGTTGTAAGTTCTGGATTTATGTTTATTTTACAAAGTTTTAACAAAGGTTTTATATAGGCTTAAGTGAGCTGGAAGAAATATATACGTTCCTTTTAAAAAGCATTAGAACCAACAGAAGTCCAAAAGTATGAAATAAAAATTATCTTAGAATAAAATCTCATAAACAAATGAAACCTCTTTAACGAATAAATGTTTAAAACAAATCACATTTCTGTGTTTATTTGTGACAGAGACAACAGTTCATGAGCTTTACTACTCAGATATATTGTATGTTCTAATTTCTTCACTGGGAACACTTACAAACATTAACTAAAGTTGTCATTGTACCTGTTTCAGAGAACACACTTCCTCGTGCAACGCTCTGCAGGCATTCCATTTAACAAAGTTTAATGTAAAATCCAGAGTTTTGTTATGTGTATAATTATGTTTAGTCACTACTTCATGTTTTTCAAGTTGTTTTTCCGGGGAATCGAGCACATGTATAAAGATAACTTGATCATGTTTAATATTCTATTTTATAAATGTTAAACCTGGTTATCTAAGCACCAATTTCAAATTCTAAGGAGCTGATTGATGAATAAGCCCCTTTTTTCCTTGTGCTTGATTAGGTTTTGCAAACCTCGAAATAAAACAGTTGTGGAAATATTAATACTCTGAAATTCAAGGTGTTCTTTTATCTTCAAATATAACCCCTCTTGGTTCAGGGTGATCACAATGACAGGTGCTAAGAAAATGTTTGTGTAATATTTTTTAATCTCAACACTAATTTGTTGTTTTTATTTTACAGGGTGGTTGCTAGAAAAGCGGAAAATTTGAGGATCAGATGAGATCATGAATAAAATGCGTGCTTACTCATTTCTATTTTGATTTCTTTATATCATGAATAAAATGCATTTTGAGCATCTATGAGTGTAATATAACATATGCCTTTAAAAAACTTTGTAAAAGTTATTCTTTGTAAAAATAAATAGCTGTTTGACAAATTTTCTGCTTTTCTAGCAACTACCCTGTATGTACCTATCAAACATGTTGACATTAAGTGCACAAAAAAATATATTTACAAATGTGAATAACCTAACTGTTAATTTTACATTTTATATAAGTCATAGAAAATCAACACACACAAGAACTACATATACTGGTAACAAGAGTAAGTGTAGACAGAAAATCAACACACACGAGAACAACATATATTGGTAACAAGAGTAAGTATAGACAGATAATCAACACACAAAAGAACTATATATACTGGTAACAAGAGCAAGTACAGACAGAAAATCAACATACGTGAGAACGACATATACTAGTAACAAAAGTAAGTATAGATAGAAAATCAACATGCACAAGAACTACATATACTGGTAGCAAGAGTAAGTGTAGACAGAAAATCAACACACACGAGAACAACATATATTGGTAACAAGAGTAAGTATAGACAGATAATCAACACACAAAAGAACTATATATACTGGTAACAAGAGTAAGTACAGACAGAAAATCAACATACATGAGAACGACATATACTAGTAACAAAAGTAAGTATAGATAGAAAATCAACATGCACAAGAACTACATATACTGGTAGCAAGAGTAAGTGTAGACAGAAAATCAACACACACAAGAACTACATATACTGGTAACAAGAGTAAGTGTAGACAGAAAATCAACACACACGAGAACGACATATACTGGTAACAAGAGTAAGTGTAGACAGAAAATCAACACACGAGAACAACATATACTGGTAACAAGAGTAAGTGTAGACAGAAAATCAACACACACGAGAACAACATATACTGGTAACAAGAGTAAGTATAGACAGAAAATCAACACACAAGAACTACATATACTGGTAACAAGAGTAAGTGTAAACAGAAAATCAACACACAAGAACTACATATACTGGTAACAAGAGTAAGTGTAGACAGAAAACCAACACACACGAGAACTACATATACTGGTAACAAGAGTAAGTACAGACAGAAAATCAACACACACGAGAACTACATATACTGGTAACAAGAGAAAGTGTAGACAGAAAATCAACACACAAAAGAACTATATATACTGGTAACAAGAGTAAGTACAGACAGAAAATCAACACACATGAGAACGACATATACTAGTAACAAAAGTAAGTATAGATAGAAAATCAACATGCACAAGAACTACATATACTGGTAGCAAGAGTAAGTGTAAATACAAAATCAACACACACAAGAACTATATATACTTTTCGTATTACATACACAGTTTCCTTGCTATTTCCTCTGATGATAGTGTTACATGTTTGCCATTCGATAATTTATCATAATTAATTATATAAATTAGCGTTACCATGTGTCCTAAAAGTGTTTCTTACCCATTTTGAAACTAGGGACTTATTCATTGTCTCACTATAGTTTTAAGCAATTAAAATTTAAGTACAACGAAAATCCGTTGCAAATTACACGAGTATCCTCTCAGTTTTTGTTCGTTTGCAAGATTTTAAGTTTTGTTGATCCATGAATTGTTAGTGGATAACAAATTCTAAAACTATGTCAATTAATGGAAGAGACAACGAATAAAATAATATTTATATATTTTTTAAATTCCACTGATATACGTCAGACTTGTCAGTTACATTTAAATTATGTTAAAAAAATAAATTTTTCGTTTTACTAATTAAAGTATCAATAACATGTAATAATTGTTACAAAACGTAAACTTCTAAATTAAATTAGGCTTAAATTACATTTAAAGTTTGCACTTGCTTCGAAATTTGAACACAAAATCAATTCACTGAAAACTTTAATCTGTCTCAATCTAGCAACCAAAATCAACACTGATAAGAAACTGACCTTTTTCTATCTTGGGCTAATAAAATTTCTGTCATTTTTAACAAATATTTGCAATTCCGTTTTTAGTGTTCTGTAAAATGTAGACATGATGATAAACTAAAGAAAAAGAATGAATTGAGGCGATTTAGACGTGACTTATCACAAGCAGCTCCATCTTGTTCGAAAGAGCCATCTATTGTAATTGTTAAGTATTACAATTGTGATTTTTCAATTGTTTATTAATATCTTAGAAAAGTAATAATTAATTTGCAAGTAAACTATGAAAACTGGTTCTCACAATTAGGTAGTGGAAGCATATGTATTATATTATGACTTTTATATAAATAATTTCATAATACTGACTTCAAAATAGTTGTGAAAGTGTCTGAAGTCCATGATAAATTTTAACTACGTTTAATGTTACGAAAAATACAGCTCTCATATAATACTTTAAGACAGGTGTTACTACCACTTTAAATTATTTTTGATTTAAAATGTGTTTAAATTGGTTAGAAAAACCTTACGAACTTCATGCATTCTTCTCGAACTGTATAAATCAACACCGCCAGCTCTTTACAAAAATTAACTATCCCATTTGGCGGTGGGAGGTGATGACAAGTTGCCTGGTCTTACACTGCTAAATTAGGGACGACTAGCTCAGATAGCCCTTGTGTAGCTTTGCGCGAAATTAAAAAAACAAACAGACGATCACATATGACGATCCCCCCCCCCATGACTGAAAGAGGGAGCATGTTTCGTGAAGGGTTTTCCAATCTACAGGAGGAAAGTCGAGCTCTCTTCTCACCAGGTCATTCTGATTATCTAAATTATTATAATTTACAGCTAACCGTGTTTTGTCTCAAACACTTAAAGAAAGTTCCGGAGTTCCATCATTATTTGCACTGTTTATGTTGAAATATGTTTCAGTGAATTTTTTATCCTCAAAAGACAACAAATATAACATAATAAGTGGACATGAAATAGAATCGTTAGAACGTAACAATAAAGTATTCACAACAAATATTTATCATTTCTATAAACTTCAAAACTTCTAAGATAAAAAACTGAAATTTTGCTTGAATGATATAGTAGTTATTCAGCCCTTATTCGTTTACTTCAGTTGCAACAGAAATAATTAATACATGTATATAAAAGTGATTTCTAATCAGCACGTAATTTTAACCAATTTAATGATACATTGAATGCACCAAACTGTGTTACATTGTTTTCTAAATGCACTAGGATTTAAATATATTTATCAGACTTCGTTTGTTTGTTGAATTTCGCGCGAAACTACTCAAGGGCTATCCGCACGAGCTGTACCCAACTTATAAATGATACACCAGAGGGAAGGAAGGTATTCAATACCAAAAATTCTGATCAAAAAAGAATTTCCGTCATTCCAAACATGCTCGCCTTATCAGCCATGAGGGCGTTATGATGTTACATTCAATCTCACTATTCATTGCTGGTAGAGAAGTCTAAAAGTTGGCGGTGGGTGGTGATGACTATCTGCCTTCCGTCTAGACTCACACTACTACAATTAGGGACGACTAGCGCAGATGGCCCTCGTGTAGTTTTGTTTAAAATTCAAAATAAACAAACTTGTATTTGTATTACTTCAGACTATGTAATGCGTCCATTGAGCCCCTGATTCTAGGATTGTAAATCCGAAAACTTACAGCGGTCCACTAGGGGATCAAAGACCTCTACCTCACAGTAGACCAGCAGTAGCTTCACGAACTTTTCAATTAAAAAATCACGAAACCATATACTGCTGCATACCATATATTCTCGACATCAGCAGAAAAATAACCAACATTTGGCAAAAACTAGTAACCAAATATGACATTCCAATTAATACAAAATTTATTAAAAAATCAGGCACAAAACTACACTAACAAACACCACACCAACATTATTTATAAAATACAACGTGATAACTGCTACGACTTCCGTATTAGAGAAACAAGTAGAAAATGGAAACTAGATTCAAAGAACATAAAAAGTCACCTTCACACGTTTTCGAACACTGCAAGTCAAATAAACACAACATAACCAAAGAAAACACTCAAATACTAAATAAAGAAACAAACGCAAATTAAAGAAGCCTTACTTATACAACAACTTAAACCCAAAATAAACCAATACAAAGGAACACCTTTATACCTATATTAATAAACATAATCAAACATCTAAGCACGCCCTCTACATTCCTACACTCAGTTACACAACCCCTTCAAACATGTGGTCAGCTATCTCTCGGTTACCTCTTTTTTTGTGAACCTGACGATGACCGAAGAGGTCAAATGTTGTTCGCTCCTCTACATAGTGCTTTCTCTACTCATACCAGCCGTTTTTACATGTATATTTTTCTCTACAAGTGGATTTTCTCGTCATCGCGGAATGTTGATTCTGGTTCCATACATTGGACACAGCTTGTTTATTATATGGTTTTTGTGTCGAAACAAATATATAAAACCACAGATTCTTCTAGATTTCGTACAAAAATGTTTGCTTGCTGTAGACAGAAACGATATTCGTTTCAAACTTTTCTAATTATAACCTGTAGTTTCTCGTCATTCACTAAATAAGTCCATGGAGTAAAAACACAGTAGGCATTCAGTAAAAGTTTGTCACACGGAAAGGAGTACATCGCATTTACAAAATTCCGTCAAAATAACCTACGAGGTCTGTTCAAAAAATACGCGGACTGTTTGAATTGTGCGGCTCTAGTTGCTTCCAGGGGAATCCGCTTGGTGTCGCTAGGTTCGCATAGATCAGCTGATTACGACGCCATTTCCCGATTGCAGATATCTTTATTTGTGTATTAGCTACGCGGTTTTAAGTGCGATACTTTCGTTTGGCGGATTTCAGAATGAATGATCTAAAGGAGCAACGACTTGCTGTGAAATGTTGTGTTAAAAAACTTGGAAAATCTGCAACTGGAACTTTTGCTATGCTTAACACAGCTTACGGTGATGTTGCTATGAAGCGTACGGCATGTTTCAAGTGGCATGAACGTTTTTAGGATGGTTGACAGTCCAATGAAGATGATGAGCGTCCTGGACGTCCCTCCACGTCAACAAAATCAACGTCTGACTGTCAGGGAGCTTGCTGAAGAGTGTGGGATATCAGTTAGATCTTGTTACGAGATTTTGACCGAAAATTTGAAGATGCACCGCGTTACTGCGACATTTGTGCTATGTATAACCCGCTAATTTTTTTGTCCAAACACTCGATCACTGTTCTTCCCTACTCGCCTGACCTTGCTTCTTGCGATTTTTTTCTTGTTCCCCAAACTCGAAAGATACTGAAAAGGAAGATTTGAGACGATTCTCGAGATTAAGGCAAATGCGACAAAGGAGCTGGAGGACATTACAAAAGCAGCGTACCAGGACTGTTTCAACAAGTGGAAACACCGCTGGGATAAGTGAGTTGGGGAGGAGAGTACTTTGAAGGGGTCCCAGACCTGTAACTTCAAAATACAGTACATTGTTTTATGACGTCAGTCCGCGTATTTTTTTAACAGCCCTCGTTTACATCATGTCTTAAATATTTTAATTCCAGTTTTAATTAGAAAAGCAGCGTCACCTATAGCGTAAAAAGTAAAATTTTCTTGGGAATATAAAACGATATGTGATACTAGACACCAAGTTACGTGGTTTCTTTGTTTTGAATTTCGCGCGAAGCTACACGAGGGCTATCTGCGCTCGCCGTCCTTAATTCAGCAATGTAAGACTAGAGGGAAAGGAGATAGTCATCAGCACCCACCACCAACTCTTTTACCAACGAAAAGTGGGATTGACTGAATATTATGACGTCTCTACAGATGAAAGGACAATCATGTTTTGTACGACGGGGATTCGAACCCACGACCCTCGGATTACAAATCGAGTGCCTTGACCACATGACCATCCAAATTATTTGCTTACTCCCACGCAGTAACTATTTTTGTAATGGTTTATGTTAATTCAGTGTGTAAACCTTTGCGCCATAAAATACCAATCAAACCAACCAACCTTACAAAAATGTTTATTTTAAAACAAAATGTTGACCAAAGCTGCTGATGACTTCCATGTACTTGGATCTGGAGAACGTACATAATATAACAGTTTGACACTTAAGTTTGAAATCTTAAATATTTTCATGAAGATTTGATAGATCGTGGTAATCTTTCAATTTAACGCCACCTTAATTTTTTTTTTACTTACTTGGGAAAAATGTTTGAAGTTAAGCAAAAAATTATTTTACGTCCGCAGACTCATCATTATGCCGCTAGAGGGCTTACAAGACGTAGGTATTAAAGACAATGAATTTATTGCGATCTTTAGAGAAGGAATGTTTTTATTTCATGAAAAGGTTTTTGAGACAGAAACAAGTTGTAAAGATTACAAAGAAAAATAAATTATGGCTTTACAAACAAATATTTTCTTTTTTTTTCTTTGCTTTTTTTCTTCAACAATTTAATAATAAGCAACGATTTGACGAACATTTTGAAAAAATGAAATTATAAACCATACAACACATCTTTATTACCATTGACTCTAAATAATGTTTATTTGCTTTCTTAAAATACAATATAAATATTAATGTTACTCATCAATATATTTCCACGAAATGCCCTAACAACAAAATCAGGAACATACATTTATACCTGTATTTATTTATACAGGTAAAAAACATCTGTACTGATATGACAGAGTAACTTTAATATTTAACATGATTGTTGAAACAAACAATTATTAACAGACTTGTGTTGTTTGTTTTAATCAGCCAGTGGACTTGAAAGGAGTTACAAATGTAGGTAAAACATTTTTAACACCACACTTAAATAATGCTAGTCTCAAAAACAAGCTACAAAATAACTCGCCATTTTATGAAAACTTAGCAAAGTATGAAAATTCATTACAAAATTGTGTGTTATCAGCACATTTCTTCATCAAATTATTATTTTTAACAGTTTAAAAAATAATGTTATAAAGAAGGAAAAAAAACACTTAAAAAAACTAACACGTGAAGATTCCATAACAAATATTAGACACAACTTAGATTTACTTCTACTTTTGTTTTAAACACATTAAAGAATCGTGATAAATTTCATACTTAAGAACCAAAGTATAATATATTGTTCCACAAATTACACATCAGATGGGCATAAATACAATACACTGCTGTGTTGTTGGTCCTATAAATATTTAACTAAATATAACTTTTGAAAAAAATTCTGCACTAGTAAAGTATTTTTAACCCTATTATTATTATTATAGAGGTTGTTGTTGTTTTGAATTAAGCACAAAGCTACACAATGGGCTATCTGTGCTCTGCCCACCACGGGTATCGAAACCCGGATTTTAGCGTGTAAGTCCGCAGACATACCGCTGAGCCACTGGGGGGCTATTATAGAGGTTCATATGGATCTCACTAAAACCTGATCTTTAGTGTAAAGAGAAACAATGCTGTTTGGCCAGATCCTCATTATTAATTACATATTCATATGATTCTCCAAATTACAGGAGAGAAAATTATCTTTCATTAATGTTATATTCACAAAACATTTAATCTCTTGTTAATTGAAAACAAGCCCTATGAACCATCAGTCATATTTCTGTAGTGCTTTAAGAACCCTTATATACAAATTAAGTCTTACATTTCAATAATGTAGTTTTCCTTCCTAGTTTTATAAGATGTCACTCTGTGATGACTTAATTGAATTAAGTAGACTAGTAAACAGTCTAATAAACTCCAGTAGCCATCCAGATTTTATTTAAATATAAATCTTAGCTAACAATAACAATTAATCTGGAACAAAAATATAATATCCGTAAGTACCTGTTTATTATACAACTTTATTGTTAAGTAGAAATATTGTAACTGTTATTTCAAATTTCTCACATACAAAACATAAAGTCTCTATATGATGCTTCACAACTCAATTTTCCAAACCTTCAAAAATCCCCAAAGTTTCAATACGATGAATCTATCAATCAAATGAATTTTAAAAAGTGCTTTGGTACTCACATAAAAACAGACATTCTTTCAAGTATCCACACAAAACTTTGGACCTTATAATTACCAAAACCTAATACAACCTAGCAACAGCTGTATTACTTTACTTTTAACTTTGGTCGGAATTCTTGTAGTTTAGGGCAGTCTACAAACTCAGCACCGAAATACAAGATGACGGTTAAAGTGACTGTTGTAATCACAGCCCAGAATATCACGTACATGATTGACTCTGTAGTATGAACTGCAAACAATAAAGGACAAATACACAATGAAAATAACTACAAATGAAAGTGTGTTATTGAATTTTCATAACTGATATATGCAAATGTTTATGTTGCTGCACGTGTGTATGTAATTTTTTCTCGACAAGTTCCAAAACACAATTGCACTTACAACAACTGTTGGAAAGATAAATTCTAATTTAGTTACCTTGTAATATTAAAAACATATACAAAACTCAACCTACCATTTGATTCTATATTTACTTGTTATATTTATCACTATTTAAAAACCAAACAACGATATTTGAATCATTCAACAACAACACTATTCATGTCACACATGTTTATAGTATTTCAAACTGGTTGTCTAAAGAAGCCTTCCATATAAACACGTATTATTAAAGCCACATACGCTTCAAATCTTGTATAAACAGTCTCACTATTGTAAATTAGAGACAACTAAAACGTTCGTTATCTTGGGGTTTTATTAAGCATTTTTATCTCATTTAGTTTGAAATTACCAAAGAAAACTGTGAAGTTATACAGATTTATACCTAATTATATGTTAAAATTTAACATTATAACTACTATACTCAGTCATAACAGAAGTTTCTTGTCATACATTAAACAAGATGCATGATATTCAAGTCCTAACCACGAGCCTTATCTCTGATTTAGAATACACAGCAATGATGCTTACTCTACAGACACGAGATCTAGTGTCATTAAAAAGCAACAAATGCTTTCTTTATTACAGTACTTCATGGTTTTGTAGCTGCTTGTGGCCATATTTGTGCTATGGTCAAAGTATGCAAGTGTCAATGAAGGTCACAAGTTTCTACACACAAATAACCTTGGTAGATTTCGTCAAATCAAATACCCTACTGAACTTGAAACTCCCTCTAACGTAGGGCAAATAATACTCAATAGATGGCAGTACAAGTTTAATGTTTTCATTATAAACTATTTCTATTTTCTCTGTTTTTAGGACTATTAATTATAATTTATATGTGTGCAGTGTAACATGTAATGTTGAGTATGAAGTGTAAATAGTTGTGTGATGTCAAAATACAATATTTATATTTACACAGTTGAAACCGGCAATGGCTCTAATGAGTACCTAATAATTGTGTAAGAATAAAACTTGGAACTTTAACTTGTTATTTGATTGTACCATTTTGGAACTAACTTGTTATTTGATTGTACCATTTTGGATCTAACTTGTTATTTGATTGTACCATTTTGGAACTAACTTGTTATTTGATTGTACCATTACACAAGAGCTGGTCATTTATATTTAGGGATCTTGTAATGTCACTGACAGCACAAGTTTCTGTGACAACTTTAATAAATATCTTTTAATGACATTCGACATTGTATTTTAATTATTTACGTGGTCCCACGACAAGTCACGAATCCAACAGATTAAAACTAACAGTATAATAAAGTTTACTTACTGATTAAGGTATTATCTTATTACAAGTTACAGCTTTCGTGGTTAATGAAGATATTTCTTAGAAAAGGTACAACATTTCCATTGTTGGCACAATTATTCTCAAATACACAGGTGTTAATGGTAAAGAAGATTCTTGCAGGGCTTATATATATTTTATTAAGCAGGGCTCTCACTAGAGACTTGGGAGAAGTGGTCTCTCAAAACAGACCAAACCTCACCCTCAAGGAAAAGTCATCTCATACAGATTATATTGTAGAAGTAAAGAATGCTATTGACTATAAACTTTTCCACAATTTTGTAAAATTAGAGCAAAACGTCTCCCTGGTTTACAAGTCTAGAGAGACCCTTGTTTAGCAGCATGTAATAACAGTTACTTTTAATTTAGTGAATCGTCTTCCCATGTCATTATTGTAATGATTCGTGTGTGAAAAACATTGAACTTTGTAACTGTTGTTTTATAATAAATTTGATAAATGATAAATTCATTGAAATAAAATGTATGAAAATAACTTAGTTGTCGTTTATTCTTTGACTGTCTTATTGTGTGTGACTGGCTGGAGGGTTGGATACGAATCAAACCTATCTGGCTGAAATTGGCTACCAAAAAAATCAATTGGCTAATAGCCTGGCTACAGAAAAATTTAGTCCAGGGTAAGTCCTGTTCTTGGATTTAAAAATGAAAGCTTCTTCACTGTTAAAACTTGCGAGTTCCATAACAATCACATCGATGACTGAAATGTTGTAACCGTTTTAAAATATTCTTCATTACTGTAAGAGTTGTAATAAAAATGAAAGACATAGATTGTAATTGCCAAACTTACCTGGTGGTATGAGAAGACAATAAAACGACATTGCTAAGGCTATTAACAGAACAATTGGTAACTGGAAAAAATAAAAAAAATAAATAAATGTCAGTGATTGTTTTTCAATTAATAAATATTTCGTAACACTAAAGTTGGAATTATTATGATTACTTTAAAAACTCCGTTACTGAAATCTTCATTTTCGATAATTCAAACAAAAACATATAATTAAGTGAGGTTAGTTTTAATCATTTCATTACGAAAGTTGTTTTTTCCCACCTCTTCAGTCATATGATGGACAACTTGTAAAGTTTTTCTTATTTGATTGTTAATAAAACTAGTAAACAAGGTTTGGCTAGTGTCTGAGAATTGGTGGTAAGGAATTTTGTTGAAACAAAATTTGACCTACAAGTCAGAGATTGACGTTCAATGACTTTCTTACCATGCATTCATACTGACCAATATGCAAACTTTAGAAATATATAAAAATTAGATAAATTTATGGATTCCATGATTTTCTCGAGTAATTGGGCAAATTTTGACATCAGACAAAATAAGCTTCCATTGTTTTATTTGTAAATCTTTACCAAAAGAGTTGTATTGAAGAAACGTGTTATTTCTGAACTTATAACCAAAATTCTAGAGTGAGGTCTATTAAACCTGTCAGCTTGTTGTTTACAGGTTTTAACCTAAGTATTATTTTTAAGTATTTATGTATATAGAATGGTGTTCACAGAACAAACAAGTTCCAAACATCAATGAAAGACCAAAACAAATAATCCTATATCTTTAGTGCTTCCAAAAGATTAATTTATCAGGAGTGAACCCAACTGAAGTGTCTGGATTACAGGATTTATTATTTTTGCCTTTTATATAAAAAAATGTTATGTTATGAAAGTTACAAATATTACAAGATTTACAAATGATACAAACAAATTTAAAATGTGTAAGCTGTTAGACAAAGAGGGATGCAGAAAATAATGGATGGAAGATCCAAACTCTAAGCAAGAGAGAATTTGTAGGTTTTATCATTCTTATGGAGAAGACAAGAATTGTTTTAATATTTCCAAAGTCTACAATTGATACTTTAGTTGGGATAGCACACTTTTAGGTTTTATTATCGTTACATTAGGCTTAATACTCGTGATGACGATAAACTCTTTTGAAGTAGAAATGCATCTCAAGATGGCTGGTGTGGGTATTTATACTTTTATTAAAATATTGAAGAGAATGAAGGTCGAAACATAAAAGTTTTAATACCCATACCAGCTGCTTTGAGATACATTTTGAGGCCTAATGCTAGATTGTCAGGTATTTTTTAAGTAACTAAGAATAACAACTGGATGTAAGAGGGTAGAGGATTTAATTGAAATAAATGGAAGTCAGTCAAACTGGATTAATGGTACTAGAAGGATACTTTGGGATTCAACATTACAATCTTTGCTCCTTTTGAATTATGTCAAAAACACGGATGAAGAATTGGTCAATACATTATTAAAATTTGTTGATGACATTAAACTTCTGAGTGTTGTTGGCCGTAGAGATGATGCCACAACTACACAAAATTATTTGGATTATTTAGCGAACTGGACGAATAAAGAGCAGATGATTTATAATTAATACTAAATAATACATGTGGGTTATAATAATTTGAAAAATAAGTGTAAAACAGATGAGAATAACGTTGGGGAAGATAACAATAATGGTGTTTTGGTTGACCACTTTCTAAAACCCATCAAAGAAATGTGCTGTTGCTAGTGGTAAGGCAAATAGGATTTTAGGTTTTATCAACAAAAATATTGAATACAAGCCTGAAGAGGTTATAACATCTTTAGCAGATCACTGGTTAGGCAATATTTGAAATACTGTGTTTAGTCTTGGGCACCTTATTTTAAAAATGAAATTTAATTTGTAAAAAAGGCTTAGAAGAAGGCTAATAGAATGATACCTGGGACAAAAATGTTATGATCTCTGAACTTGTTTTTCTACAATAAAGAAGAGATAGTGAGTGTCTAAGATTGTTAAAGAACAGACTGTCAATGCATCATTTGTTTATGTATGTATACATAATGGTAAGACTACGGACCTAAGTATAAATTTTGGAAGACAAGGAGTCCTCTTCGGCTAAGGCAGCTTTATTTTTCTAACTGGGTAGATGACTTTTGAGTGAATTGCATTCAAACATGGTAGATGAAGTTAATGTAAGGGAGTTAAATAGAAAGCTTGATAAATATTTAAGTGATAAAAATTGATTTTGAACTTTCTTTGGTCAGTTTAGTAAATGGGACAACCAAAACAGAACAAAAGGTCCCTTAACACCCTTTAAATTATGTTAATTTTACAAAATGATACACAGGGTGGTTATAGATAGTGGATGGGACAACAAAAACAGACTAAAAGGTCCCTTAATACCCTTTAAACCACCAATTTTACGTGTCAAGGGCAGGACTTAACTAACTTGTTCTTGAACCAACATCCTTAGGTAATGTGAAAACAGTTTAACTTGCTTGTGACAGAACTGACCACCAACTTTACGTGTCAAGGGGAGGACTTAATTAACTTGATGACAAAGACATTTGTTCTTCATAAGTCACAATTCAACAGTTAAGAGATGTTACTTTTCCTGTTTATACTGAAAAAAACACAAAAATTTGGAAAAAAATATACTTTAAGACTTCTTACAGCTATGAGTTTCATGTCTTTTTTCTTCATCAGTGGACAAAGTTTTGTTACTCCTTCGTTTTCCTCAACATTGTAGTTACCCAGAAACAAATCTATAGCATCCTAGAGACCAAACAAACATTTAGATGCAAAGAACTTTTAGTCACCCAGTAAGTATCATATAGCATCACAGTAACTTAAACATTTATATACAGAAACCTTTTAGCCATCCTAACAAAATGGTGTTTACAAACAGAATGTTATCAGTAAATATCGGTCAGTATTATTCTAGTGATGAAAAAAAGGTTCTCTGCAAAAACACATTTAAGTCAATAAAATAATCCAGACAAACACTGTATACAGTTTGTTGAGACTTATAATTTCTTTTATAAATTTGGATTAAAACATTTTTTTAAGACTAAAGCATTATTATTTATACGTCTTTTCAGAGGAGCAGTAGTATTATGGAAATGTAGCTTTTGTTAAAATAACGGCTGTTTATATAATGTAGGTACTTTTATACATGAAGTCAATGTCACTTCATAAGCACAATTTTTATTGGTTACATGGGGGACAAGTCCCTTGTGCTCTTTCAATGATAATTACCTTTTTTGTTAAAAACATTCTCCTGCAAGCTTCAGAAATAAAAAAAAACCTACTTTCTCACAACTACATTCATATATACATAATTTCAAAACTAAAGTTACAATTATGATAGTTACTCATCTCTACCACCAAATAAACTGGGACTACCGAGAGCCAATGACGTTTCAACTACTGATTGTGGTGTTTTGACGAAGTTATAATAAAATATTGAACACGTTTGTTATTTAATCTACTGCACAATAAAAATAAATAATTCAATATTAAAAAAATGAAGTTTCAGAATGATATTTGAGAAAAAGTTTGTTGTTTTTTTAACTTCCACAAAAAAAACAATATTTGCCTTATAAACAAAAACTACCAGGATAACAGAGTTTAATTTCAAAATAAAAAGAAACCACATTGAGGGGTACAATCATAAAATTCCTTTTCCTTTGGCAGTAACATGTAATAAATATTTTAAAGGTTGCATTCACAGAGAGTTCTGGGTTTGAAGGCAGAGAGGGAAGTGAGAATATGAAACCTGATATATGTTGGTTGTGAAATTATTTCAATAATGTGCAAAAAACAAGGAACATGTGATTCAAATGAGTAATATAAAAGGAACTGGATATGAAATTTACCTTGGCTTTAACTTGTTTATAACACAAAGTTAAATTAGTTTGTCATGTGTAATTACACTTTGCATGTTAAGCAAGTCAACCACAGTTTCAGCTATTTATCACAAGAATAATTTGTGAATACAATCGTTCAAAGTCCTTCTAAACAAAGTAGACGTTAGTTAAAAGGTCAGCTGTTTTGCATTAAGAATAACGAACTTTTTAACCCGAATTACAACTTATTACTCTGTTGTTTGAAATATTGGTGTGAGTCTAACTATTCTTACAGAATTAAATAACAATGTGAAAATTTAAATATACAGTGTCTGTAAAATCAAAAGATTCGCTTACCTGTCTGAAGCCATCAGCAAAGTTATTTTTATAGTATCGTATGAGTGTATTCCAGCCATCATTGAGCAGGCCAGCTGTAGATCTTTTTCCCGTCCTTCAGAAGTAATCGACATGCACTCATACGTTGCTTATGAGGTATTTTAAGACTGATACATTTCATTAATAATGTACTACTTTTAACCTATTTATTTGATAGCCTGTATTAAAAGACACTTTTCACAAATTAATTTTCAAATTAACAAAATCCCACAAAAATCCTGAAACAGATCCTAATTTCTTTCTTTAAAGAGTAACTATATTGCATGAAGCAAAACACATAATTAGCACATAACACATAAGACACATAATTACATTTATGTGATTTCAAGCCAATTTACAAATCTCAGTATTTCTACTCTTGTTACATCTGTACAATACTTCAAGGTAGTTGCATTATAAACTTCAGTTTGGTAATGTTATAGAAATATTTAATACAACAACATAAAAACTCCTAACTTTAAATTTAAAAAGTTACACATGATCTCAAAAGGTAACACCAGAGAATAATGTGGTTCATAATTTCAAAACACACAGTATTTTTGATGCCAAAAATATTATATTCTGATATGACAGACATACAATTACAATGGCCCAGTAAAATCAAATGTGAAACTTCTGCGCTCTAGCAAAAAACAAAAGATACAATAGTTAGACCTTCACGTTTTAAAACAAAGTTTTTCGTAGACACATGAACACGACAGTTAAAAACAGTTATGATAATCTATGTATATATATAGTTTATATACTGTACAGCTTTAGTTCATGGCATATGTAATAAAAAACAACTTACAATTTGACTTAATACTGACTTACTAACATGGGCTATGGAAACAAGAAATACTTCCTGCAAGTAATAACTCGAAAATCAAAGCTTGTTTCATAAGTAGCAGTTTACCAGCAAATATTTCTCTCTAATGGTTATGTCTACGTTTTATGCATGATTCTGATAAATTTACGAATAAGACACCTAAATAAGTCAGAGTAGTATACTGGTGTTGAAAACTCAGAAAACATAACCTGGTTAGATACACTTTTAAACTTTCAGGGCAGTTTCTTTAGGTTGCTTTTTCAGAAACGTAAAAACTAGAACTTCAAACATTTCAACTGAAAATTAAATAGGTAATTTAAAAAGTACTATTTCATACACTTACCCCACCTCAAAATGTCTTAAAGTAAAAACTCACTAATTACAAACATTCTTTGATGATGTACGTCTTAACCTCTCTAAACCCTTTCAAGTAAAAACTCAGCAACTAAAAGCACCATACAATGTTGTAATCATAACGTTTTGGAACAACATGGGATCTATTGGTCCATTTTAACTGTTCCATCCTCTGAACTAAATTAAAATAATTTTAAAAAATCAAAAAATCTAATGGCTAGATGTTATCATCCATATACTTATCAAGCTTTTTCTTAAACTCATTTCAAATTACTGCCTCTACAACGTCCTAGGCAACCCATTCCAAAGGCCAACCACCTTGTCAGAAAAATGAAACTTTCTTATATTTGTGTTCTAACTGTTAAATATAAAAAGAAAGATGATGCATCATTGCTGTCAGTTCTTTAAAAATCTTAATCAGATCCCCTCTAACTCTCACTGTGACAGCGGTAAGTCTTCAGATTTACAACACTAAAATCAGTGGACACATCAGGTAGCCAGAGGTGGATTTGCTATGAGAAAAGACAAACTTTTCAAGAGAAAACAATTGGAAAGATTTCAACCCCTCCATCTCAGGCACTATTCTAGTAATCTTTCTTTGAATCCTTTCCAACAATTCAATGTCTTTCCTCAGACTGAACACAATGTTCAAAATGTGGCCTAACCAGTGACTTATACAACGAAATTATAACTTACACCACAAGATACACCAAATTTACACATTTACCACAATCTACATATCCAGGATCTCTTTCAAAGATTGTTAAAAGAACTATAAGCCAAGAATTTTCATTAGTGAAATAAATTTGACTATTCAATAAAAATTTAAACATTATTAAATGACTTTGCAGAGCATCTTTTAAAAGTTTGTTTTCTAAAACTACACACATCATATAGCTCACCTTGTAAAGTCTGTCTTCAGAGCAGAGGTTCCTGCATACTGGATACTACACACGTCAGCATTGTCTGCCCACACTGAAGAGAAATCAACAACAGTCAATTGGTGTTCATGTTTAACAATCATAAAAACGTGTTGTCAGTTACGTTTTCACTCACAACTTTCAAATAAGGTTTCCCATCCTAAGAAATATAAAGTGAGAATTACACAAATTCTTGAAGAGACTAAATTTTTGACAACCGTGGTCATTCTTAATGACATCACACACATACCCATGGGGACTAAAATTCTAAGTTCTAATAATAGCACCCATTCTAAGTTACATTGACAGTGCCTAAGTTTCTGATTACCAAAGACCCTCTGAATGGCATCACAAAGATATTGTTGGAACATTATACATATTTTATGGGCCAACATCAAGAGACTTAAACTCATAAGGATATCAAACAATACCTAAAACTACTGTGACAAGTTTGAGTTCTGTTACCAACTGGTGCATCAGTTATCGATGTTCCTGATTAACAAAGTTTTGAGTTTTCTCATATAAATGTGATACTGATTCAATGGAAAGCATCTAAAGTTTAAGATTTTGTGATTACTTTCTCCAAACAGTCTTTTCACTGCAAGGACTTAAAATAATAAGCACAATTTTTCAATTTTGTAAAGATATTATTTCAGAACGAAACAAAAAAAAAATCGCATTTAAAATAATGTGCAACATAACGACTCACCATTTCTGTAGACAACTTCAAAGTTCACATGGTCCTCTACCTTCTGACCTTTTTTAAGTATTCCTAATTTCTAGGCACAAACAAAAAATAAGCAAATAATTAACTGGTGACAAAATAGTGTGTATGTGTGTGTACACATGTTTATATATACATGTATAACTTTTCTTATTTTCCAGAATAAAAGCAGTTAACATTTATTGCTGGAGATCAAATGCTCATAACAGCTAGGAATAAATACCAGTAGCTGTTGCTGAAGGCTCCTCCTACCGAGCATATTCTGCACTACGTTCGTACGATCGAGACAATCAATACAGTTGGTTCTGAAAACTCCATCTTGGACAAAAACAGCTGTTCCATCCTTCAGCATTAGAAAATACCTATTGGAAAAACAAGTAAAACATAAATTATCTTTACATGACAGTCTACAAGTAAAGCTTTCATTTAGACATGCATAAAACTTAGGTGAATAGAAATTGGATGTTATACAAAGAGTGTAATACAGAAACTTTAGGAATCATTTTCCTCCAAATGGTTTAGCGTAGATCTAACAAAAGAGAAGAAGGAAATGCCAGTGATAAACATTTATCTACCTTGATATGACACATTACACCTACATGGAGAAACTAAGTTTTTACCTTGATATTTCACATTACATCTATCTGGAGAAGCTAAGTTTTTATCCTGATATTTCACATTACATCTATCTGGAGAAGCTAAGTTTTTACCTTGATATTTCACATTACAGCTATCTGTAGAAGATAAGTTTCTACCCTGATATTTCACATCACATCTATCTGGAGACGCTAAGTTTTTACCTTGATATTTCACATTACATCTATCTGGAGAAGCTAAGTTTTTACCTTGATATTTCACATTACATCTATCTGGAGAAGCTAAGTTTCTACCTTGATATTTCACATTACAGCTATCTGGAGAAGCTAAGTTTTGTGATGGATGGATAACCACCAAAAAGGGGTTCAAGTGTGAAATGTTGAGGGATGTAAACAGTGAATCCATATAATGTTTAAAAATCACAAAAGTACATGCCATGTTAGAAATAAATGATGTCATGTGATGAGGAAATCAAACGAAACCTTTCTGTACTTGTTTAAATAAATTCACATAGAGAAAAATACATTATAATCTTGCAAACACCACCAAATGCAACTCAAACATCAAGAAAAATTCAGTGAAAGTAAATGCAGACCACAGTTAATAAAATAAATTTGTTTTTGGAAAAATGTTTTATAACTCAAGCAAGTTCACGGTACCCATTAACCATCTTGCCAAGGGCAGTTTAAAGCATGCATGTCACAACTTTTAAAGTTATATTGAAAAATTAATTATAGTACTTTATTATCATTGTATATTAATAAATTTGGCACCAAAACAATAATTAATGGGTGAAATTTTAGACAAGTTTTAAGCTTTAATTTAATGAGAAAATATTTTTAAAAATCTTATCCAGTGTGAGATTTAAAGCATTTCTCTTAGTCTTCTATCTTCTCTAATTTTTTACCACGCCTTCAAGAAGTACAGAATTTAACAAAAAGTACTCATTATAATATAGGGACCACCTATATAAAGCATAATTTTTACAGCTTTTCATTCTCAACTGTTTACAGAGCCACAAACTAGAAAATCAGACCCACCTATCACATCCTTTGTTTCACAAATTACTAAGTTCTCTCTTTATCCTGTACCATTTATAGCCAACAAAAAATATTTTTCATTTTTCAGATAACTTATCTCAATATGTTGTCTTATGTATAGAAAAGTATCTTCTTTGCCTCCAGTTCAAAAGCTTTTGTAACAAATTCACACAGAGGAACTTAGATGAATTTTTAAAAGCTTATCACATTGTTAGAAAGCCAGAAAAATTGTGATAGTTACAGGATATTATTTGCTTTGTGGGTTCTTAGGTTCTAAAATTATTTAGTGTAGTATTGGAACCATTAGTACGAAATAAAAGTAGGCTTAAGTTTCACTGACAATCGACTGATAGCAAAAAAAACCCAGAGAGACAGAGAGAGATAAAACAAGCAGACCCAGGATAAATACATTTGTTCATATGTATTCCTCATCTGTTATTATAAAATTAATTAAAATGTAAAACAAATAAAACAGTTGTTAGGTTAGATTAGAAATTAATCAAAAATGGTTTAAAGGACAATTTAAAAATAAATTAAAACTAATAAACATCCTTACAAACTTCAAGTCATTTAAGATAATCTGTAGTTTCATATTACAAACTGCAATCATTCCAGAAACACAAGAATAATAAATTGGACTTTACATTTTTTATGGTGTTTGTGAAGCCGGTGAAACTTACTGAAGGGGTAGAAATTAGTTTAGGGAGAGAAAAATATCAGATGTGAAGTTTTGCTATAGAAGAACATTTGACATTTATTTAAGTTGTTTCAGAGAGTATGCAAATATATATTTCACTATGAATCAACAGGTGTTAATGTGTTGAGAAAGCCACAGAATGATACATTTATATACCCCTAAAAGTATCCACTACCTGTCCTTAACTTCCTACAATGAATAATTAGGTGTTAATGTCTTGAAGAAGCCACAGAATGACATTTCTATATACCGCTACAAGTATCCACTACCTGTTATAAACTTCCTACTATAAATCATTAAGTGTTAATGTCTTAAAGGAGCAACAGAATGACATATCTGTATACCACTACAAGTATCCACTACCTGTTATAAACTTCCTACTGTGATTCATTAGGTGTTAATATCTTAAAGGAGCAACAGAATGACATATCTGTATACCACTACAAGTATCGACTACCTGTTCTTAACTTCCTACTATGAATCATTAAGTGTTAATATCTTAAAGGAGCAACAGAATGACATATCTGTATACCACTACAAGTATCCATTAACTGTTCTTAACTTCCTACTATGATTCATTAGGTGTTAATGTCTTGAAGGAGCAGTAAGTCGAAGAGTTGACTAACCCAAGATCGTCTTGCACTGGTGCCAGTTTGTTGATCAGAATTGACAAACGGTCCCATCGCATTTTCCTGCACTCATGATGGAAGTCAAAAGCTTCGTACCTATACCAGCAAAATTAAAAATTCAGACACACGAACACCATGTGGAGGAATGTGAAACATGTCAGACATCAGAACAATATTTTCTACTCCATTAGGACTACAGATAAAAGTACATTAAAATGATATTTGAAAAGAAAATGTTCATTGAAAGCCTTGTAATTAAAGTTCTTTTCTTATGTTTTAAGCCAATGCTAACGTGGTTTTTATATTTCATGTTAGTGTTGAAAATCAGTTACAATCTTATTATGACATTTACTGTCTTAAAATAGTATGTGCTTGACTGACATTGAGTCACTCATATAAATAAAACCATCCAACATAACTGTTAGCCTGATTTTGTAACAAAACTTCACATTTCAGGACAACAAGGCTTAAAGATCTTGGGAATTTTGAAATCAATGTGACAGTTATCTTTAATATTGACAAAAGCTCTAAGTCTCTAATGACAACAGGTACCACCTCAAATATAAGAGACTGTGGCAAAGGTATCTTTCCCAGGTGCATTCCCTTGAAAAAGAAGATCCAGAGATCTGAAAAGCAGGTGATTCTGCAGTCACAAAGAACCACATTTGATTTGACTTTTTAAAGACAGACAGATCATGGATGTCAAGAAAAACATACGGTGTTTTAAGGAGTATCTCATTCAATACAAATGCATGACAGAAGTTCTTCATTATTAGTTACTTCTGAGAAGGATGAATGGAGAATACAAGATGTACTTTCCAGACAAGAAACTGATGTAATAGCCTGTCACAAACTCCCATTTGTTTGGACCTAGAAAGCGTGAGGAAGTTGACAAATTGTAAATCATTGATTTATTAAACATTCATTTCAATTATCCTTAAATATAAACTACTGACACAAACAAACAAACAATACATTCAAATACAAGTCACAAAAGTAAAATATCTGATACATTCCATCAAGGTGTGCAGCCTGGTGTTTAACAACACCCTCACTCAGTTATCCCTCGAGCAAAACATACACTTTTCCTTCAATTAACAGAAAATTCCAACAGACGTCGACTATCTAACAGTTACAAACCAACTACAAACAGAATACGTTAATGATTAACTTTTCATATTTAAAGCATTACCTTATGTTAGGACTTTTGGACACTTGAACCATTTCTGAAAAACATTTTTCCAAGTGTCCTTCAGCACCTTTCTGGTCTACCTACTCAAAAAGAAAGCAGTAGTTTTACTTGGCTGAGGTGATGGAAGGAATAAGTGCAACAGACAGAAATTTAAAGAATGCAAATAAACAGAAAAAAAAGTAATATTAATTTAAAATTTATATTTTATTTTCAGTACTACTAAGATTCATTTGGCTTTATTAATGTCACTGTTTGTTTTTGAACTTTGCACAAAGCTACTCGAGGGCTATCTGTGCTAGCCGTCCCTAAATTAGCAGTGTAAGACTAAAAAGAAGGAAGCCAGTCATCACCACCCACCGCCAACTCTTGGGCTACTCTTTTACCAACGAAGAGTGGGATTGACTGTCACTTATAATGCCCCCACAGCTGAAAGGGCGAGCATGTTTGGCGCGATGGGGATACGAACCCGCAACCCTCAGATTATGAGTCGCATGCCTTAACCCACCTGGCCATGCCAAGTCATGTTACTAGAGAATGATACAATTTTTTCAAAACTACATAATAAAATGAATATTCAATCAACAATGATGATTGATACTTTAGCTTATGATAATACATTAAAATATAAGAAATACAGAGCCATTAGGTAAACTTTGAGCCTGGCATACGTGTACATACCAGATTGATCACAACTTGTCTTCCATAGTTGAATATCTGATTATTGAAGTGTTTGGAGAAACTATCAATCTGAAATAGAATAAAATCTTGTAATTTCCTTATCAGTTGTGAGGATTATTTGTGTTGTTGAATTTATTAAGGTAACTTGTACTGAATGAATATTTGTTTTGTTGTATTTTTTAAGGTAACTTGTACTGAATTAGTTTGCGAATATTATGTACAAAAATACTTATTAATACTCATTAATAACAGTTTTAAATCATTTAATTTTAAGATTTCATAGTGACATACTGAAACAACAATGAATACGATACGGTGTTACCTAAGAAAGGAAGCTTAGATCACATTTCATTTGTGAGATTTACTCTCACAGAATTAGGACTGGAAGTTATGATGAGAATAGATCATGATATGACCAATAACATGCACCAGGTGTTAAATATGAAATACTGTATTTGGAATTACATGGAAAAAAAAGATTACAGTTTAACAAAGTTTTGTTTGTGTAAATAAATCAACAAACACAGGATTCAGAGATTCTAACCTTACATTTGTGTTGATAGCACTGTTACGTGAATAACATAATGCACGTATCATTAGACTAAAAACAAGCTGTACAGGGTATAATAAAGCCAAAAATCATACTGGATCGTAAGGGACAGGAAATGTGATTTCTACAGGTTTGACGTTAAATGTCTAAGAACCTCGCATGCAACATTTGTGGTTCTGAGATGTTCATAATGTTTTAAAACAGTGCATGCAACTTTTATTTCACTTTGCATTTCTAGATATCACTGTTTAGATGTGTTAAACATATTTTACTCTTCCATTTTAAGAACACAAATATTTCCTCTTTGAGAACTCCACCACACACATTTCTCCCTCTAGATCATTGCCAAGAGTGAAAGCATATCCCCTCAAAAGCATCGTCCCAACCACTTACACAATCCCCTTACAGCACTACCAGGAGCATGTGCTCCCCCTTCTAAAGGATTGTCTAGAGCAGATATAAGGAAAGATTATAATTTTAGTTTTAGCTTTGGAAAGGTGAGATTGTATTTTTCTAACACAATGGAGAACAGGTGTTCTCAATCAAACTTACCAGTTTTAAAATAAGTTATGAAAAATATGAAAGTGTGCACCTAAAATGCACCTGGAACATGAAGAGTTATTTATCCATCAATGTGGCAGACAGAGTTAAAAGCAGTTACCTTCTTGTATAAAAATGTATTTCCCAATTGTATAAAGGATATAAATGTGAAATGGAAGTTCTTGACTCATAAGCACACTTTCAAACATTTTTACCTGCAAGTGCTAAAAATAAGCCCAGAATTATAAAACCTTTCACACAGCTAAACTTATCAAACTTACAAGGTTCTACATGGTTAAACTAAACTTGCATGATTCTAACTGTGAATGACCTCAGGTGGAGACTGAGCTGTTGAGCTAAATTTACACAATCCCAACTGTGAATGACCTGAGGTGGAGACTGAGCTGTTAAACTAAACTTACATGATCCAAACTATGAATGACCTCAGGAGGAGACTGAGCTGTAAAACTAAACTTATATGATCCAAACTGTGAATGACCTGAGGTGGAGACTGAGCTGTAACCCTAAACTTACATGATTCTAACTGTGAATGACCTAAGGTGGAGACTGAGCTGTTAAACTAAACTTACATGATCCAAACTGTGAATGACCTGAGGTGGAGACTGAGCTGTTGAGCTAAACTTACATGATCCAAACTGTGAATGACCTCAGGTGGAGACTGAGCTGTTAAACTAAACTTACACGATTCAAACTGTGAATGACCTGAGGTGGAGACTGAACTGTTAAACTAAACTTACATGATTCAAACTGTGAATGACATGAGGTGGAGACTGAGCTGTTGAACTAAACTTACATGATTCTAACTGTGAATGACCTCAGGTGGAGACTGAGCTGTTGAACTAAACTTACATGATCCAAACTGTGAATGACTTCCAGTGGAGACTGAAATGTTAAACTTACGTGGTTCCCATTGTTAATGACTTGAGGGGAAGGTTTTCGTTTCAAGTTTGGCATCTGCGACCAGAAAACCGGAATTGATCCTCGTGTCTGGAAAACAAACGTGTTTTGTTATTAAGAATTCTGAAGTCCTGTATTAAAACTCTATTTTTAGAGACAGTCTTTTAAAATGTACACTTCTCATTCTGTGTTATAAAGACACAAGCTATAAGTTGTGTAATAAGATACTGCAACACTTTGATTCTATCAATCAAACTCAGTACACTTCTCATTCTGTGTTTTAAAGACACGAGCTATAAGTTGTGTAATAAGATACTGCAACACTTTGATTTTATCAATCAAACTCAGTACACTTCTCATTCTGTGTTATAAAGACACGAGCTATAAGTTGTGTAATAAGATACTGCAACACTTTGATTCTATCAATCAAATTCAGTACCCTTCTCATTCTGTGTTATAAAGACACGATATGAGCTATAAGTTGTGTATTAAGATACAACAGCACTTTGATTCTATCAATCAAACTCAGTACACTTCTCATTCTGTGTTATAAAGACACGATATGAGCTATAAGTTGTGTAATAAGATACTGCAACACTTTGATTCTATCAATCAAACTCAGTACACTTCTCATTCTGTGTTATAAAGACACGATATGAGCTATAAGTTGTGTATTAAGATACTGCAACACTTTGATTCTATCAATCAAACTCAGTACACTTCTCATTCTGTGTTATAAAGACACGATATGAGCTATAAGTTGTGTATTAAGATACTGCAACACTTTGATTCTATCAATCAAACTCAGTACACTTCTCATTCTGTGTTATAAAGAGACAATATGAGCTACAAGTTGTGTAATAAGATACTGCAACACTTTGATTCTATCAATCAAACTCAGTACACTTCTCATTCTGTGTTATAAAGACACGATATGAGCTATAAGTTGTGTAATAAGATACTGCAACACTTTGATTCTATCAATCAAACTCAGTGGAAGGAAAGTTTTTTTTTCTAACCATTAAAATTACCATTAAGGTTAAATGAAAAAAACACCTGTGTCTCACAGATCTGATCGAACTTTCAGTAGTTTGATTATCAATAACTATACTGACCGCACAATCCAATGATAACTATTTTACTTTTACCTAAACCTGACAAGTATTTTGAGGACGATTTAAAAAATGTTCATCAGACATTTCCTGAAGATATCTCTTACAAAATAGCAAAACTGAAAAATGTTTACTTGTACAAAAGAAGTCATGCACCCGCCATGTTCCACAATTTGTTCCGTCTCTATAAAGTTCGCAACGTGACCTTCAGAGTCGACTCCTCTCGTAAAATAGCGAGTGCCTGCACGTAACCAGCTTCTCCTTGAAATTAGACACCACGTGAAGGTTTTTCGATTGATGACGCTAGTCTTAATTGTGATAACTGTTATGTTAAAGGTCAAAATGGATAAACTACTAACATTACTTCAGACAGGAAACACAGAGTGTCTTTTGTCTGGAGAAAAATAACCAGAAGTTGTACAACCATTATTGATTGTTTTATATGATTTTGAAAGGGAAAAACAAGTAGTTGTGTACGAGAAACACTGTAAATTATTTGTCACTGTGTTAAACTTATAATAAAGTATTCTCGTTTTATCTATTCAAGACAACTCTAAACTTCAGTAATTGATTTGAATTTAACACATGTACAGATTAAATACATGTAAATTAAGTGTACATTGTGGCAAATGTTAAATATGTTTAACACGATTAATATCTACTCACAAAACTGTCACTACTGAAATAACTTTCCTTCATTACATCAAAAAACTTGTAGAATTTTAACAAAAACTTGAAAATGTCACACATTGAACAAACAGCAATACACCACATAATACAATAAACATCAAATTTCACAGGATTCAACGTATTTCCATATGGTGCATTACCCTTTCTTAGAGTTGATAAAAATCAGGAAAATTGTACAAGTGCAGATGAGAAAATAACAACACACATTGCAGATTGTTTATCACCGACAGTATACATTCATAACAAGACTGACTACGACACTGAAACTTCTTAGTAAGTTCAATAATATTTTTCACTACAAAAGATACAGCCATGTAAAACTGGAAGGCAATAATGATGAAGCTGCAAAGAGAAAAAAAACAGAAGAAAAAACCCTCAGAATGTGTTCGTAATTAACAACAAAAGATCAAAGGTCATTAAGAGTTAATTGACATTTAATAAACAGATCAGATAAAACACATGCATGTGAAAGTGCACAGAGATTGGCTGAGAGAGAGAGAGATTGTACAAAATAAAGAACAACAAATGTGAACATCTCAAAACACTATAGAACCAGCATACAGGGGAACCCCTCTTAAGCAGCCACACCTCAGATTAGGTCCCCCTTGAAAGCGGTCATTCAATCACAGTCCCTTTTTTTTGTACATTAGAACCCCTCTAATCAGGCCAGTTTGTCTCAGTCCTGTGTAAAAAATATGACAAAATAAAAAGTGGTCAATGGACAACCACTACAACTAAACAAATCAGACTAATGCATCTCAAATCGACTGGCATGGGTACTAACATTTTTAATGATAAGGAGAGAATGATGTTTTGACCTTCCTAGGTCATCTTTAAGTCAACTTTCTTAACCTGAAGATGACCTAGGAAGGTCAAAACGTTGTTCTCTCTTTGTCATTAAGTGTTGATACCCATACTAGTCATTCCAAGATAAATTTTATTTCAAGTGGGTTTCTCGTCATCAAGAAATCAGACTAACGTTCTATGCAAGATGTCACCAGCTTGTGAGGTTTGTAGGTCACAAATTATATACACTAAAACTAAACTAAACTAACGTGGCAGGGGTTCAGTTTAGAGAGAGAGAAATCAGAAGAGTTCTCTCCCCAACCGGGGTGTTCAGGAACATTGTGGTTCCTCTTCGTCCCCTTTCGTGGATTGTTATTAAGATTAAATGGTGGTTTTTTTTTGGTTTTTTTTATTATATATATATTGTAATTATTATTCTTGACTATTTGGGTGGAGGATGTTTCTTCTAAATGTTGTCTTGGATGGAGGCAAAGGCAGCAGTGGAAAGGAAGCTCGGGAACTGTCCCAAAAGGAAGAGGTTGAGCAGGTGTGAACATGAATATTGTTCAAATCCAGATCAAAAATAAAACAATTCAAATGGCACAATTCAGGGTCTGGCAAAAGAGATGCCTGGGCTGGGATCTATAAATCCAATGCCTGAAAATTTTGATGTGGGGGAAACGGGAGTGCCCTGAGAAAACCCACTTTCACAGGACAGGTGCCGAAAGTTTTGCCTGTCGTGTGCCCTTATCTGAAAAGAAAAGAAAGAGAGAGAGAGAGAAAAAAAAAAAAAGGGAATTCGTGTTAATGACGTGGATTGTATTTGTTTAGATTCTTTGTTAAGTAGAATGTGATTCTTGAAATATGTTGTACGGTGAAATGTATTTTGTTGGTGCACTTGATAATTTGTGTAGAGATGCCATTAGTTTGTTTCTTTTTTCTGCTTTTAGATAATATTTGAGAGAGAGTTCTGTTATTCTATCTCTTATCGTTGGTAAATTACTAATTTGGTGTAGATAGTTTGTTGGTGTAAATGACGGTAGGCCAAATGCGGATTTTAATATTTTGTTTTGCTGTACTTGGATTTTCTGGAGAGTGTTATTTGACATGTTGTATGTTACTTGACATCCGTACTCTATTAGTGGATGGATGTAAGCCTTGTATATTTGTATAATGGTGTTCGGTGTGCATTTCGATTGTTTGCCGGTTATGGTCTTTAGATATGAAGTCCTTTTTCTGATGGATGAGTGTATATTGTTTATATGTTTTTTCCATGTTAGTTTTGTGTCGAAAGTGACGCCAAGGAATGTGATGTTTTTACTCATGTTAATGGTTGTGTTTCCAAGTGATAGTTTTATTTTTTCTAGATTTTTTCTTTGCTTCTTAAGTTTCCTATAGAAAGTAATTGCTTGTGTTTTTGTTGGGTTTAACACGACTCTCCACTTGTTGCTCCATGTTGTGACGTTGTTTAATGATTCTTGTACGCGGGACATGGCCATTACTGGGTTTCTGGAGGTGCTCCAGATTGCGATGTCGTCTGCGTATTGTGAATTGTGTGTGTATGTTAAATTTGGAAAAGGTATGTCACTGACGAAAATTATGTATAGAAGTGGAGAGAGGACTGATCCTTGGGGTGCTCCTGCCGTTATATTAAATAATTTGGATATAGTTTTTTGACTTTTACTTGTGCTGTTCTATTTGTTAAGAAATTTGAGATCCATTTGACTATCGTGCTTTTTTGACATCTAGGAATACCCCAATGGTAACTTGATTGTTGTTGTAAGCTTTGTAGATTGATTCGGTGAGTCGCGTGAGGTGATCTGTTGTTTGTCTATTTTTTCTGGAGGCATTTTGAAATTCTGGAAGGATGTTGTTTGATTCACAAAAATGTAGGAGACGGTTGGAGATAATTCTCTCCATCAGTTTGCCAAGGCAACTTAACAGACTGATGGAGCAGAAATTATCTGGATTTGTTCTACTAGTTTGTTTCTTGGGGATCGTTGTTATGTTGGCTTTTTTCCACGTGTCGGGATAGTACCCGGTTGCTAGTGAGATGTTCATGACGTTTGTGAGGTGTTGCAGTAGGAGAGTGGAGCTTTTTTTCAGAATAATATTTGGTATTTGATCATGTCCGGGGGGAAGTGTTCTTCAAGTTTTTGATATTAATTTTTAGTTCTGTTGTGGTTATTTTTCTGTTGATTAAACTTGAGTATGTTTCTAGTGTCTCGCCGGGGAATCGTGGTGAGAATAATGCTTAGTTTGTGTTTATGTAGTTATTGACATGGTGTTGGTGTTGTGTGTCGAAATCTACTGAGTTTAAATCGCTAAAAGAGGATTTGTAATAGTCAGCTAATACGTCAGCTTTCTCTACGTCCGTCCTTGCGATTTTGTTGTTATGGGTGATATGTTGTAGCATGTGATTTGTGTTTTTGTCTGAAGCGATACTCTTGAATTTTTTCCAAAATTCTTTTGGATTGTTCTTGGTTTTTTCTAAGTTTTTACAGAAGTTATGCCAATTGTTTTCTCTTACTTTTTTGATTTCTTGTTTAATTTTTGTATTTGTTCTATTGATTTCTGTTTTAATGTGTGGATCGCGTGTGACGTTATGTGTTCGTCTTAATTTTCTGCGTTTGATTATTAGTGCGTGAATTTCTGGTGTTAAAGTCCATTGAATAAGTGATTGTTTTCTTTTTGATTTAGGAATTGTGTTTTTAATGGTTTTATGGCTTCTGTAATTTGATCAACATAGTTGTCTAGTTCTGTTTTGTTATTTACATGTTCTATTGGATGGGGTAGGTATGAGTCCAGAGAGGCATTAAAAGTTAGCCAGTCTGTTTTAGTGTAGGTGATTAATGAAAACATTCTTGGCAAATGCTTTCGCAGTAGTTCGTCTTGCGACGGTCCAAGAATTTCACCTCTAGCGTCGCAATACGAATGCCCCCGTCTGTCCCTCTTAATCATTACCCCGTGTTCCGAAAACCAACAAAATAGAACCGAGGTCCACATGCTGATTCCTCAATTATATACAAATTTTAATTATAAATTTTATTTCATTGATTGTCCACAAGTTGTCCAGCAATAAGATGCCCGTATGTTTGTTCATATGTAAAATAAATACACTACAACTATAAATCAATTATCCAAAGAATATAGACTCACAAGAAATCTTGTCAGAACACAAACTTTGAAAAATTATGCATAAACATAGCACAAAATACATAATTTAGCATTTTACTAAAACTAAGCCTGACACACATTCATCACTAATGTTATTAAAGTAATAGTACAGTAAAACCTGTTTAAGCCCGAGACTGCATCGGGCTGAAACTTGTACAGGCCAGAAATACCAAAATTTTGTAGCATTATCTTAAGATTTCTCTTATAAAAGACTCTCTATATATTTGAATCTGTGTAACATGAATGAAAACCTATCTTTTACCAACCTCATCTATCAATAAGTAGGATTAGAACCTCAGTAAGGTGGAAAAGAATTTTTGATTAAACATAAATAAATTCTTGTTTAATTAATAATTTGTTGAAATATTAATAAATTCTCGAACATTTTGTTACAGTAAGAATTGGTTAAATGTATTCTGTTCTTTTTTCTGTCATCATTATTCTTGAGGTCGCTATTCAAAAGAACAATTGACTGTACTTTTGGTCGTATTTGTTGATGGAAAACGAGAGAAACCATGGATAATGGGTAAAAGTGAAAATCCTCGCTGTTTCAAGAATTTAAGGAAGGATCAACTTCTCATGGAATGGAAAACGAATAACAAAGTGTGGATGACAAGTGCTAAATTCGAGGAATTTTTGAACAAATTAAACAAAAGAATGGAACAAGAAAACAGGAATATTCTACTTTCACTAGATAATACAACTTGTCACCCAGAAGTTCAACTTTCAAATGTTCATTTAATCTTTCTACCTCCAGGTACAACATCTGTTCTACAACCACTGGATAATGGAATTATACAGTGTATAAAATTGAAATACAGAAAATTGATGCTTCAGCATATTATTGCAAACATGGACGACTGTAAGAGAGCATCTGAAATGACCATAAAAATTGACATTTCAGACGCAATTGCACTTTTAAGTCTTTCAATCAAATGCATAATAGAGTTCTTTCGAAACTGTGGATTTATTCTAGATAATGATGAAGACTGTTGGGAATTTCTTTGTTATGACGATTCCAGTGAAATCCAAGCTCTGAGAAGGTTGATCCAGATGATTCTGTGAACGTGAAAAGTTTAGTGAACGTTGACAAGAATGTTTTAACAGAAACTGATTTAAAATCAAGAATAGAATCACAAGATGGTAACAGTGTGAGAGATTCAGAAGATAAACAAAATGGAAAAAATAGTTAGGAAATAGAAATTCCTGTTTCATCACAAGTGTTAAGTTATATTAACACTGTCAAATTGTATGAGAAAATGAAGGGGGAGAATGAAATTCATGAAAAATCCATATAATTGGCATTTTAACGCATGAGAAAGTCCATGAAAAAAATGAAACAGTTGAACATGGACACTGTCTTCAAATAAATTTGATTATGATTTTGTGTACTTATGTATATTTTGAATGTCTATTTTTGTTCTTATTCTAATGAATATCACATTAACAGTACAATAACATTATTCACAAACATCTTACTTCCCTTGAGTCAAGCAAGTATAATGTTCTGCTCACAAATTATATATAATTAAGGAAATGCATGTTCACTGCATAAGCTGAAAATTTTACTCAATCCTGTGCGATTCTACCTTAGACAGGTTTTACTACACATATAAAACCTTAGACAGGTTTTCACTGTATATTCTATAAAGAAATAGTACCAGTTTATAGATTATAAAAATTTTCTCATATAATTATGGAACTAAATATCAAAGTGACATTCAACAACTCATTTGAACATTAATTCTCAAATAACAAACATATCAGAGCAGATGAAATGTGCCAAGCAGGCGTCATGCCACAAAAAATGAAATTTTGATTGGAATTGGTAAACATTACTGAGAATTCTTTGGTAAAGATACCACTTAAAACCTGCACAAAAATTATATCCTACCTCTGGTTGCGTTATTAAATCTCTCATCAAGAAGTTGTTCCATACAAACCTTTGGTCAGCCTGTAAAAACAAAAAAACAAAAGGTGTAATTAAATGTGATGTGTACATTCAACACCCATCTTCCTTTTCCTTCTTGTAATAAAATATGTCATTTGACACAATAATCCACGTAAAACAAAATTCTAGAATATTTACAAAACTGAATTAGTGAGCCAAAATAAAAAAAAAAACTTCTTTTTTCAGAATTTACAAAATATAAGGTAAATCAGTAATATATTTTATGGTGCATGTGTGTCTAATTCCATGTAATGACAAGCACGAACCCAAACTTTTCTCTGGTCACCACTCTAGCTTCTGAACATCTCATGTCTTCAGCAACTGTCTGGATTGACCAATCAGGTGCATGCCATCTCAGGGGTACCCATTCTGTGACCTTTCTTGTCCATTTTCATTTTGAGCCAGGTGTCCTGCCCAGCTCCGCTCTTTGGCCACAATGTTTCTAAGAGTGTCCTTGGCACCAAATGAAGGCCAGATTACTTACTGTTACTATGTCCTCGTGTTCAATGTTCCAGTTGAATTTTCCATGTCTCATGGCCACATGTCATCACATGTTCATCAAATTTCTTTCTCTTCAACCTTGTATAAAGATGCATCCGCTTTTCATGATGTTACCCAGTCTTCCAAAAACACACAAGCCAAGTCATCTCAACAAACCTATCCTTATTCATTGTGGTAAATTGTCAGCCTCCTCAAATGACTGTCCCATTGACAGCAAAGTCCTCTTTGGCAACACGTTTACTAAACACCACCTTCATTTCATTGGACAACAACATGTCAACAATACGTTGTTGAGAAATTAGCATTTTCACACTGTTGATTAAAGTCTAGTTTAGATTTCAGTTTGTGCATCATCACTCTCGTAATAGGTTGAATTCATCCTTAAGTTCATACCTCTCACTTTCCTTGAACAAAGACTAATGGTAGAATCATTCAAGACACCTGGTCAAACTTCTTGTCCAGCTTACTCTGGACATTTTCAACAAGCTTCCCATCTTCCTTCAGCATGTGAACAATGATGTTGTCTTCATCTGGTAACATGCCTGTCTTCATATTCTTAATGGCTGCCTCCACCTCCTTGGACATTACAAATAAACTAATTTCTCAGCAGAGTTCAAAGTTCAAAGAAGCACCTTGTGCAGATTGCTTGTATTGCCAAATAAAACCTGAACTCAGCAGTTGTAATGCTGAAACGAAAAGTGTTAAAAAACTAGAAGAGACCTCAGTGTGAAGATGTGCCCACACCATGCAATGGTGATCATATTTGGCTCTCCAAAAATATGAAAATGTGTCCATGTGTTTGTTGTTATCAACTGGCATGGATCACTTTCCGCAGGACAACAAGGAATAACATTCTAGATGTGTCCATTATGTTTCCTCAAGATCTAATCATTTTTGATTGAGTTATGGGCCATAAACAGTGTGTGTGTTTTCCTTATGAAAAAACCACATCGAGGCTAACTCCTGATTTTAGCACTATAAATCCAGAGACTTAATGCTGTCCCAGTGTGGAATGCATAAACAGTGTGAAAAATCAGTCCCCACGTGAACAGATAAGAATTTTTGTACTTTTGTGACCTTTGACCTCGACCCTCCAAAAACCAATCATACCATGTTGGTTCGTAGTATTAGTGTATTCCATATTCCATCGATATCCATTCAGTCATATACTAGAAATTATGCAGACAAACACACACAAAGAAATGGATAAAAATACAATAAACCTTTACCTCAGTAAAGGAGGTAATAAAATGCAACATGCTACTCATGAAAATCAAACAATCATCAGCTCCAAACATTTAAATTTTCAAACAGAATTTTAACAGAAACCCAAGACTGTGAATCTCTATTAACCTGGTTAAATAATTTTAAATTACTGCATGACATAGAAACTGTCATCTTTTTATAATTAGAAAATCAAATTTTCACTCAACCTGCTTAGAAGAGAACCAGTTAAATCCCAGAATAGAAAACTTTAACTTACTCTTTCAAAAAGAGGCATCTGTAAGAAATCGGGACTTGTGTTATGAAGTCTCTGCAGTGTGTGTGTCAAGTCATAAGAAGTGGAAAAGTAGAAATGTGGGGTATGGAGAACAGATCGCACCATGGACAGATAAACTTTGTTAAGTTGAATCTGTAACAGCATAAACCACAATTTTAGTATTTTCCACAGAACAAAGACACGTATATATGTTTATTTTGTGTGCCTCAAAAATGCCTGCCAACTGTCTATAAGTTCTCGAAACAAATAAATTATCTCCTAATATTTATTTTTACCAGGCTGAAGCTTCCCAGTAAAGATGAATTTATATGATAACAAGCATAAATGTATCAAAACAATATTGGAATGCATTGATAAAGAAATTGGTTAGTGTGTTCCAACTATATCAGGCCAGTTTGCCTGGAAATATACAGGTTTTTATGAAGACTTAAAGATAACAACTTCTAAAACTTTCACAAACCTTTACTACACTTCTGAAGGAACCCAAGTTTACAACATTTGCATACCAATAAGAGGTTCATGACTAGATAACTGTATAATTAATTTTTTCTTTTATTTTTGTATATTGATGAATAATTATATTCAGGTACATATAAAAATAATAAAATCTTTAGTCATTTCCTGACACTGTCAACAAAAAATAATTACTTATATCCTTGAGATTTTCATTAAAAAATAACCAAAAATATTGTTCCAACACAGTGGAGTGTAAAACCAGCGTGTTACCATTCTGGCATGGTCAAGTGTAAAACATTTGTTTCCATTCTCACATGGTAAAGTGTGAAACTATTGTTTCCATTTTCACGTGGTCAAGTGTAAAAGTTTTGTTTCCATTCTTACGTGGTCAAGTGTAAAACTTTTGTTTCCATTCTCACATGGTCTAGTGAAAAACATTTTTATAATTGTTTTGATATGATCAAATGTGAAATTTTTACTTCCTACAATAAGAATTAAAAATCTCTGGAAGAAATTAGATGTATCTTTGTACATAAGTTTCACTTCCTAGATCAGATCACCTGTTCTTCTGTAAGATGCAAGAGAGTTCTGGAATACGACAAGACTTCTGTTTCTTCTACCCTCCATATATTTTGGCCATTAATTTCTCCAACTTTAGACTTCTTGGTAATTATTACAAGATAAGGTCCTATGGAAACAAAGAGCAGAAGAAATTATTAAAGAAAGACAACAAAATGGAGAAAAATATATGAATGTGTAATGAAAAAATAAATGACGTAGTGAGGTCACAATGTCCACTGCATACGAGATTAAAACCATTAGAAAGTCAATATATAATTAACATCTGACAATTTCAAAAGAACATGAAATCAAGCTAGTAATCATTTTTATTTAGAGAAAAAGCTACCTGAACATGCCAAATTATCATTAATAAGATAACAAAAACATTTAAGGTTTAAAACAAATACAGATAATGTAAAGCTACATCAAATATTATGACTCTATCAAATGCAATTCTAGGTAACAGCAAGGAGCCAAAACAGGGATTTGTAGTTTGAGTAAATAATGTCCTTTCTCTTTGTACAATCCCAATTTGAAGATTTTAAAATTCCCTATTTTATTTATTTATTTTTATACAACTCCAGTAACTAAAACCACCTTCATAACAACTAGAGTAACTAAAACTACCTTCATAACAACTAGAGTAACTAAAACTACCTTCATAACAACTAGAGTAACTAAAACTACCTTCATAACAACTAGAGTAACTAAAACTACCTTCATAACAACTACAGTAACTAAAACTACCTTCATAACAACTAGAGTAACTAAAACTACCTTCATAACAACTAGAGTAACTAAAACTACCTTCATAACAACTACAGTAACTAAACTACCTTCATAACAACTAGAGTAACTAAAACTACCTTCATAACAACTAGAGTAACTAAAACTACCTTCATAACAACTAGAGTAACTAAACTACCTTCATAACAACTAGAGTAACTAAAACTACCTTCATAACAACTAGAGTAACTAAAACTACCTTCATAACAACTAGAGTAACTAAAACTACCTTCATAACAACTAGAGTAACTAAAACTACCTTCATAACAACTAGAGTAACTAAAACTACCTTCATAACAACTAGAGTAACTAAAACTACCTTCATAACTAGAGTAACTAAAACTACCTTCATAACAACTAGAGTAACTAAAACTACCTTCATAACAACTAGAGTAACTAAAACTACCTTCATAACAACTAGAGTAACTAAAACTACCTCCAACACCTTCATTACAACTACAGTAACTAAAACTACCTTCATAACAACTAGAGTAACTAAAACCACCTTCATAACAACTAGAGTAACTAAAACTACCTCCAACACCTTCATTACAACTACAGTAACTAAAACTACCTTCATAACAACTAGAGTAACTAAAACTACCTTCATAACAACTAGAGTAACTAAAACTACCTCCAACACCTTCATTACAACTACAGTAACTAAAACTACCTTCATAACAACTAGAGTAACTAAAACTACCTCCAACACCTTCATTACAACTACAGTAACTAAAACTACCTTCATAACAACTAGAGTAACTAAAACTACCTCCAACACCTTCATTACAACTACAGTAACTAAAACTACCTTCATAACAACTAGAGTAACTAAAACTACCTCCAACACCTTCATTACAACTACAGTAACTAAAACTACCTTCATAACAACTAGAGTAACTAAAACTACCTTCATAACAACTAGAGTAACTAAAACTACCTTCATAACAACTAGAGTAACTAAAACTACCTTCATAACAACTAGAGTAACTAAAACTACCTCCAACACCTTCATTACAACTACAGTAACTAAAACTACCTTCATAACTAGAGTAACTAAAACTACCTCCAACACCTTCATTACAACTACAGTAACTAAAACTACCTTCATAACAACTAGAGTAACTAAAACTACCTCCAACACCTTCATTACAACTACAGTAACTAAAACTACCTTCATAACAACTAGAGTAACTAAAACTACCTCCAACACCTTCGTTACAACTACAGTAACTAAAACTACCTCCAACACCTTCATTACAACTACAGTAACTAAAACTACCTTCGTAACAACTAGAGTAACTAAAACTACCTTCAACAACTTCGTTACAACTACAGTAACTAAAACTAACTTCAACACCTTCATTACAACAGTAGTTGATAACATTGATCAGAGAATAAATTTGTTAAACTAAATATAAGTCAATACATTTAATCATAGTTTCTACAAGTGATTTTGTTACTCTACCAGCAAGCAAGGTAATTATACCAACGATGCCACAGATCAGCTTACTGGAAGCACGAGGAGGAACTTGGTTCTGATGAGCTGAAACAAAACAAAGTTCATGAAACTGGTCATCTATTACAAAACTTCCTTTACACATTTTATTAGAAACGTGGAAATTAGTTCAGAATAAAATTGTGCTCATTAAGAAATTTTTAGCTGTTTTAATTACACCTGTGAAGTTTTTATTTTAGAACAAGATAAAAACTTAATAAATATGTGACTGATAAGATCTGGCTTTTAATGTTTTAGTTTAGAACTTAAGATAGAGGAACTGACAGCCAAGATGGATCAACGTGTTGTTTGTTGTCCTTAAATAATACATTCAATGTCTGTATTTGATTAGAAGTGGTAACTTTTTACAACTTGGTGTAATGAAATACAAAATACAAATAAACAACAACTGAAAATTTAAAAGGGAAGAAATGAAAATCATGGATTTTTTTTTACCTTTGAGAGATATTTCTCTTGATATGCGATCTATAATGAGCACTTCATTACCGGAAATCCGTGGCTCCAGGAAAAACTTTTCAGCTGTAACGTGACTAAAATAACAAGATGATTACTTCCTGTTTAATAAAACGGGAACAAATTTTCCTATGTAACAGCCATATGTCTGTCCAGCTCTAAGTTTCCCGAATGGTTAATCATATAAAAATAAATTATGTATCAAAACTGCTACTTTTGGAGAATGCATCACAGGTAAACAATTTTTTTTCTCCTACAGTTAACTATGAACCTGCAACCCTCGGATTATGAGTTGCACGCCTTAACACACTAGGCCATGCCGGGCCCTCACTGAAATAACACAAGAAATTACAAAACAAAGTTATAAATGGCCCACCAGATAATCGTACCACATGTATAAAGAATTGGGTTTAATGCACCAGGTAATCGCATTACATATAGAAAGAATTGGGATTACTACACCAGATAATCACATTACATACACAAAGATTTGGTTTACTGCAATTTTCATATTTATTAATCACTATTTTTAGAAAAAATACCATTGACCTGTTTCAATGGGAACCTGCTAGTTATTACATAATAATTACTAAACTGTAATGTTCTACATTTGTATAATTCACAAACCAAATATCAAACTATAATACAGGATGTTCAGAAAGTCACTGTGCACTTAGATATTTAGTAACAGACATGTTTCAATAAAGTATACAGGAGGTAAATATGAATGACAATTATAAATAATGTTGAAAGTGACCCCGTTTGTATCAATACAGGCTTGGATCCTTCTTATTTTGTTTCTAAACACTGCTATCAGTTGCTGGCTTTAAATAGACTGAATAAAATATGGTTACAAAACTATACAATGACTTCCCAAACAACCTCTACATAAAACAGAGCTTTTAAACCAAACATTCAAACAACGGCTTATGATTCACTGCAGAAAATAAGAAAGTAGATCAAACTTCATATTTCCAAACATGCATTATGTCGTTGCTCATATTAAATGAAATTCATCTGGCTTCTGAAGTTTAATATTTGGTGTCTCTCTTTTTTTTTTTTTACAAGAGATTTCAATTCAAAATAATAGTCTTATTATTACATTTTAAATTGTTCACTGACTTTATAAATAAAATTATTTAAAAACAAACTTCAATTAAAACATGGTCACTGTGTATATATTTTGATTCACAATACTGTTTACTCACAGTATTATTAATAATGGAAGAACAATTGTTACTGCACTAGACATATGCACAAAAATTGAAATAAAATACTGGAAAGCATAGTTTTTATGTTTCAGTTATAGGAACAGTAAAATTATTAACAAAAGAATAAAAATAATGCATTGATGAATCAGTCTGAAGACAAACATACAAACCAATTATAATTTCCACTGTGTCATTCTGGGCCAGTGTGGATTTTGATTAATAAGAGCATATAACAGTATATCAACTGTTTACTATAACACTGTGTGTTAGAGTAAATAAGATTTGTCCAGTACCAGGGATAATCAAAATAACAGATTTATAACATTCTGAAGCCGGAGATGAATCACAATTTAAGATTATTACCAGCCACATTACACCATCCTATCATGACTTTTGCCTTAAATGTTGGAAGCTTTGCCAAATCAGTCATGAAATACCACAAAGCCTAATGATTTGTAAATGACTGATGAATAAAAACCAATACTTATTCTAAATGCATGTCATTTCATAACCATTTCAAGGGTTTTGTTATACTTGGGAAAAAAGAAAATGTATCTATTGACATGACCAACAGTCCAAGTTTAACTGTAAAACTAGTCTCATGGCACTGAATATAGGTTTATCCTGAGAAAACAAGCACTGAACAGTAAATTTCATCGTAAAAAAATACCTGGAAAAGACCAGTATAGATGTTACATACCACTGTTTGAAATAACAGTAGTTGAAAACACAGCTTCACCTCTATCACAGTTTTCTTTAAAAGAGTATATATATATATATATATATGTGTGTATATATTCATTGTCATTGGTTACAAATATCTGTTCTATCTGAATGACGATTATTAAACACAAAAACAGATTGTAAGTGTTATATGATTATGAGTATATCTAACCTTTTAACTTTCTCTCATGAAACACAACATCAAATAATTTCAAAATTCAAGAACGCCAGTGTACTTCACTCGGACTTTGTTAATAACAATTATGACGTACCATTACTGCAGTAGTTTTTATCTTAAAAAGAAACAAACTTTTTGTGAACTGTAAACGCTGGATGTACAGCAATATTCCGTTCTATTTATTTCTACTAAAATCAATAACATTATTAACAGAGAAGTCTAAAGAATCAAACTTACAGAAATAAATCTTCATACACATAAAAATTACTAAAGGCAGATGCTACACCAAAGTTAGACATGACTAGAACGAGTAATTAAGTTTTTCATTACCAGACAAGCGTAAATTAGGAAAAGACACGTTACTGAAACTCCAAATTTATCAAAACACTAACTTGAAAGTGAAAGAAATGGACAAAACTAAAAATACACAAACAATACCGGTGATAACCGTGGTAGGCGTTCCGGTATTTACTTTCTCACAAGATCGAATAGGACGCCCTCTTATGGCCAACAGTTTTATTATAGGTCTGAAATATTTGCAGTTCCAGTATCTGATAAACTATCATCGCTTGTTCGTTTGTCTGTTTTTTGAATTTTGGGCAAAGTTACACGAGGGCTATCTGTGCTAGTCATCCCTAATTTAGTAGTGTAAGACTAGAGGGAAAGCAGTTAGTCATCACCACCCACTGACAACTCTTGGGCGACTTTTATTAACAAATAGTGGGATTAATCATATTATGATAATTCCCCCATGACTAAAAGGGGCAAACACATGTGATGTGACAGGGATTCGAACCAGCAACCCTCAGAGTTGAGTGCTTTAACCATCTGATAATACCAAACCTGTAGTTTTGGCTTCAACAACAACAAACAAATTAATTCCGTTTTTAATGTTTATTTTCAGGTATTTTTTTTGCATTACAGTGTTCCCTCGTGTATCGCGGTAGTTGCGTTTCAAAACCTCCCGCGAAAGAAGATTTTCCGCGAAGTGGGATCGCCGATTTTTACGTATATATTTATGTGCATTTAGACTTTTAAAACCCTCCCTGTACAACTATTTAACCCTCCCATTACAATACTGTTCATCATTGCTGAAATAATAAGAACAATTATTAAGATATTTCATTTCTGCACTAATCATAGCCCGTCTTGCACATCGCTACGCCATGAAGCTGATCTCGCGTAGCCTTCGCAGACGCACAATGCGTACATCTATAGCCTTTCCAGTTGGTTCTGTTTTCATTTTTACGCTGTTATAAACTCAAATATATGTTTATATCTCAAAATATACCTGTTTTTTTTCTTTACACTATTAATTATATTTATTTTTTGATATTTTAATGGTATTTAATGCTATATTTTAGATTTAATGTTTATTATTTTATATATACATGTATGTATATATATATATGTGGGGGTCGGCCGAGCCCGCGAAGTGGCGAGGGAACACTGTTGATAATCTGAAATCGGTTTCAGGGTTTTAACTTTTTATATAACGTATGATAATTAGTTTTTCGTGTTTTTTTCTCAAAATATTTCTTTGCAAAAGTTCAACTTCACTTATTATGTGTATAATAATTAATTACTTGTTCAAATAAGCGGTCCACAATAACAACAAAAATGGTTATTTATGGTTTGTTGATTTTATAAGCTTGGTTGTCTCCCACTGCCACAGCGGTTCATCTGTGGACTTACAACACTAGAAACCGGATTTTGATACCCCTAGTGGGCAGAACTCCTTAACTACAAACAAATAAAAACTAATTTTGGCTTTTTTTTTCTCCTTAGAATCAGAAGCATCTCTTTCCTCAATAATATAGCCTCGTTTTCAGCTTTAGGGATTTCTTTAAATATGTAGAAGGTGGAGACAAAATAGGGTAACATCACATTCACCAAGTGCATGTGAACAATAATTGGACTATTCTTGAATCTAGAATGAGAATACTCTTTTAACTCGTAGACCTGTGATATTCAAATCGATGTAGACATTGGGAAGCACATTCATAAGAGCCACACGAGGGCTGAGGAAAATAGACATCATAATTAAAGTTGAAAAAATATTTTGAATTCTTAGAAGATGTCCAAACATTCATTAATGGGAATCGATAGACAGTTGATTGCGGTACATATAGATCAGTGGTCTGATCCAATATATTGAACAAATATTATTATAGCGATGTAAAACTAAAGTTTTAGATACACACAATAATACGACGTGTTATAGTCCAGTAACTCTGCCAAACGTTGTCAGACGTCAACTTCAGGTTAAACGTCTCAAAGATTGATTTCAATACTTTTTCGTCAATTTTCAACACGAATCATTGAGACTATTTACATTAAATCCAAACTAAATGCCCCATAGCCATGTAGTTAAGGCATTCAACTCGTAATTTGCGGATTCGAATCCCTGTCACACCAAAGAGAAGCTGTAAATGTATGTTATAAATCGCACGCGTTTGTAAACTCAAATTAGTTTACAGGGATAGAAAGAGTCGTTAGATTTACCAAATGTAAAATATTTAGAAGTTTAAACTTCGACCAAAGCTACACAAGAGCTATTAGTGCGAACCGTCCCTAATTTTGCTGTGTAAGACCAGAGAAAAAGTAACTTGTCATCACCACCCACCGCCAATTACTGGACTACTCTATACCAACGAATAGTGGAATTGACTGTAACATTATAACGCTACCACGACCGAAAGGGCGAGCATGTTTGGTGTGACGGTTTTAAACCCGCAACCCTTAAATTGGGAGTCAAGTGTCTAAACCAAATGGTTATGCTGGGCCTTTGAAGAAGTCTGTGAAAATGATGTATTCTTAAAATTGTATTACGTATAAACAATTATTTTTCTCGCTTGCTCTTTTATTTAACTTCAATATGCATCAATGACATATATTTCGATTTCGTTGTGCGAGAGAAAGTACTGAGGTAATAAATAATCCAATTAATTGTTGTGATACACCAAATACAGAGAAAAACTGACTTAAAGTTATTCGTTGCTTTTTAACAACTTATTAACATATAAAAATAATTCACTGTACTTATTTATTGTTAGACACGTACCTCTTAAGCCAAAACAAAAGAGATGTGCATAAAAACTAATAAGGTTATAAGATTTATCCAAAAATGCTGTTGTTATTGTAAGCTCAATTTCCAATGTATTGACCTAGATGGTTGTTAGAGTTCTAATAATGATGATGGTGTAATTAACCTAGAAATCGTGTGCAATGTGAAGAAACGATAGCACATTATAAATCCAAGCAATTAGTGTGTGAAGTTTTCAATGATATAATTGCTGAAGTATTTAATGAATGAGTCCATATGACCAACGTCGTAACCATTTGTACTCGTTACGGATTACACATAACTTATATCTAATATATTAAGTGAATATTCACCAAATTTGGTAGAGTTTAGTAATCATTACAAGGCTTTTGCTTACGAAAACCAGATTAACGCTTTTACAGGCATTGGTAGAAGGTTTAAGTTTTGGAGTGAGTAATACTGTATCTATCAGGTCAATCGATTCCTTAGCAAGGAAATTCTGTCAGTAATTTCATTCGGAAGTTAGGCAATCCATTAGTTACGGGATTTTTATTCAAATGTTGTTTGTGATCTTAGATCTACAACTTGTTTCAAAGTAAACACAACCTGTAGTAAATGTTACGTAAGAAATAAATTGTAGTTATGTAGCCTAAACTTGGCATTACATTTACCAAATAGTCTAAACTAGCCCGTTAAACTGTTGGATATAGTAAAATATTATAAATATCTTTAAAAAGTAACAACAAAGATGACACCAATTTCTTTGGCAGATACAATTTTCATGCCTTTTTTATTGTGTATTACTATTTATAAATCAAAATATCTATAACATTTTGAAGCAATAAGCTGCCAAGAACATGTAATTACTATTCAAAAAAAAAAAACAATATTTTTAAGGCACCATGGTCGTGAATGACAATAAACGACATGAATTTAACGCGAATCATAAGAAGAGTGTGAAAATACAGTTAGTGTACTGGTCTGAAATTAACAAAATGTTCAAAACGAAAGGACAATAAAGAAGTGAATAATGTTGAGACAAGTCTTCCATCAACCCTTCTAGAGAAACGTATAAAATGTTATCGTAAATTGGAAGAAGCTAATACTTTATTATTTAGCGGTACCATAAGTTTATTAAATTTATTTTCCTTGATCTCAGGAATAGAGTTTGCTTTGTAGAACATACTGAAATCCGTCTTTCTTTGTAACCTTCAATACCATACCATTTGACTGGTCATTCTTAAGCAGATGAATAACTCCTTCAGCTACATAGGAAGGCCTACATGATAAATGATAAAAAAGTTGACTTTAAAATTATTGAACCAAGCATGTTTATTTATTAACACTCTCAGCCTACCCCAGTGACACAGTCTGCGGACTCACACCACTAAAACCATGTTTCGATACCTGTGGACAGAAGAGCACAGATGGCCTACCGCGTAGCTTTGTGTTACATTACAAATAATCAGTCAATCAACAGTGTTCCTAGATTTCCATTTTTCAAAAATCTAAAACACATAAAAATGACAAAAATGTTTTGTTTATTGGTTATGAAGTTCAAAGTTACTCAATACACTATCTATGAGTTATGAAGTTCAAAGTTACTCAATACACTATCTATGAGTTATGAAGTTCAAAGTTACTCAATACACTATCTATGCTGTACCTACTGAGAATATCGAAACCCCGATTTTTAGAATTATGAGTTCTCAGAAATCTGGCTGACCGACCAGATGATGGCGTAAAAATATAGTAAAGTAACAACAAGTTATTATGTTTTTAATGTAATATTTAGGCACTATAGCGCCAAAAACCATCTTTCACCTCCAAGTGGCTGAAATTCCAATTGTCTGTTTGTTTGTTTTGGAATTTCGCACAAAGCTACTCGAGGGCTATCTGTGCTAGCCGTCCCTAATTTAGCAGTGTAAGACTAGAGGGAAGGAAGCTAGTCATCACTACCCATCGCCAACTCTTGGGCTACTCTTTTACCAACGAATAGTGGGATTGACCTTCACATTATACACCCCCACGGCTGGGAGGGCGAGCATGTTTAGCGCGATGCGGGCGCGAACCCGCGACCCTCGGATTACGAGCGCACGCCTTAACGCGCTCGGCCATTCCAATTGTCAAAAACGAGTACATTATTTTCATCTGTTTGAAATAAATAAAGATTTGGTAACATTAAATATACTTGTTAAAAAGGTCAATAAAAACTGCCAAATAAAATATCGTAAAAATGCCAGAAAAGATAGTTTGTTCGTTTAGAATTAACCACAAAGCTACACAATGCGCTATCTGTGCTCTGCCCACTACGGGTATCAAAACATGGTTTTTGGTAGCTTGTGTCCACAGACATATCATTGTGACAATGGTGGATGGAGGCAAAAATGGGGCTCGTCCGGGATTTGAACCTGGGTAAAAGAGGGTTACATAAACATATACCAGTATTGATAATTGCTAAGCAGCATGGTTTTGGTACAAGTGTATGTTCTGAAGAAAATTTAAGAAAATCACAAATCTTCAAAACTTTTTTCTAAGTTTAAGGATAAATTTCAATTTTCGTTTTAATTTAAGGCGTTCGACTCGTAAACTATGGCTCGCGGGTTCGAATCCCCGTCGCACCAAAAATGCTCGCCCTTTCAGCCGTGAGGGCGTTATATTGTGACGGTCAATCCCACTATTCGTTGGTAAATGTTAGCCCGAGTTGACGGTGGGCGGCGATAACTGGCTGCCTTCCCTCTAGTCTTTCACTGCTAAATTAGGGACGACTTGCACAGGTAACCCTTGTGTTGCTTTGCGCGAAATCTAAAACAATGCAATTAATTTTTCTAGGTTTATTACCACCTACTTTTGTTTTTCAAGGAGAACATAACAATATCATGTCGAGTTGCGACAGCACAAAAAAAGAACTGACGTAGTAGAATAAATCCAAAAATAAAAGAATTTTAACACATTTTTTTTGCAATTTTTGGAACAACGTGTCCACGAATATCCTTGAAACAAGAATAGCTAATGCTAAAAGTGCCTTAGTTCACCACTGGATTACTGCTGTTGTCATTAAAATGTACTCACTCCATAAGTTCTAAGGATTCCCTGAACTTCGTGGCTTCAATGGGTGACGTCGAGAACTCCACCAACTGACGAGTCATTTCTGTATCAATAAACGACGGACAGATGGCGCTAACAGCAACTCCCGATTTCTTATAATAGATGTCGGTCTGTAAAAAACAATGTGTTTTAAGGTCAATACTATTTAAGCAGATAACATCACAATGTGCAGCAGCAAGACAAAATAAAGACCAGCTGAGCGTGTTACTAAATTTCTTTTGTATATGTTTCTGAAAATACACAAAAGTTTCAAAAGTTTATAGACCTGGCATGGCCAAGTGGATTGGTTAAGGCGTTCGACTGCCCAACGTACCAAAGATGCTCGCCCTTTCAGCAGTGGGAACGTTATAATATGACGGTCAACTCCACTTGGTAAAAGAGTTGCCCAAGAGTTGGTGGCGGGTGGTGATGAGTAGCTGCCTTCCCTTTAGTCTTACGCTGCTAAAATAGAGTCGGCTATCACAGATAGCCCTCGAGTAGCTTTGTGCGAAATTCACGAAATAAAAAATCAATTTAAGCTCAAAACCAAGACCGCTTTCCACGCTGTGCGACTACTCTAAAACTGAGTTGAAGTGTTAAAAAGCGTCGATGACATGTAATAATAGAAACTGGGTGAGGACAAGTGAATGGTTTGTGTACAGGAGTGTGAATCAGATGAGTCATGAATAATTCCCAATATCGCGTTCTACACTTTCGAGCCATGAGTGCGTTATAATAGTAAAGGTGAAACCCCACTATTTGATTTCATTAAACTCATCGTTTGTTTGTCTGTTTTTTGAATTTCTCACAAAGCTACTCAAGGGCTATCTGTGCTAGCCGTCCCTAATTTAGCAGTGTAAGACTAGAGAAAAGACAGCTAGTCATCACCACCCACTGCCAACTCTCGAGTTACTCTTTCACCAACGAATAGTGGGATTGACCGAAACACTATAACGCCCCCACAGCTAAAAGGGGCGAGCATGTTTGGCACGACGGGGATGCGAACCCGCGATTCTCAGATTACGAGTCGCACGCCTTTACACGCTTGGCCATGCGGGATCCAGCTCAGATCGAGGAGGCAAACTATGGTAATCAGCTGTAAAGACGCATTTATTTAACCAGTTCTGTCACAAGTGAGTTTTGGTATAATTTATATTACTTTTGGATTACCGCCCCTGGATTCACACCGATAAAAACCGGGTTTCGATACCTGTGGTGAGCAGAGCACAAACAGCTGATTGTGTGCTTAATTTCGAACAATCGATCAGTTATGTATTGTCATCATGTTTTGTTCATCTAACCAAATACTTCTCACGTTATTATTGTTGTTAATGTAACATGGAGGTCGTTTGTTTATTTGTTTTGAATTTCGCGCAAAGCTACGCGAGGACTATCTCCGCTAGCCGTCCATAATGTGGCAGTGTAAGACTAGAGTGAAGGCAGCTAGTCATCACCGTTCACTGCCAACTCTTTTACCAACGAAGAGTGGGATTGATCGTACATTATAACGCCCCCAACGGCTGAAAGGACGAACATTTTTGGTGCGACAAGAATGCGAACCCGCGACCCTCAAATTACGAGTCGAAAGTCTTAACCCACCTGGCCATGCCGGGAACATGGCGGTCGTTCTTCAGCAAAAACTATGAAAAAGTTTAGAGACGTTGCAAACTATGTGACGTAAATAACGTGGTTCTCATTAGAGCTAGTACTATTCTTGTCTGCGTCGAAAGACAATTTTAATATACGAAACTGTCACTTCTGGAAATTTTATATTTGACAAATCATAAACAAAAACGACTTTCCGTGTACTGTATTTCATAAGTAGGTCACATGATGGCTCATCGAAAATTCTGGGAGATTCGACTCTAAAAACTGGGCTTCGATAACCCTTGTGGTACGAAGAGCACAGATAGCACATTGTATAGATTTGTTCTGAGGGTTACGGGTTCGAATCCTGGTCACACCCAAAACATGCTCACCCTTTCAGCCGTAGGGACGTTATAATGTGAGGGTCAATCCCACTATTCGTTGGTAAAAAAGTGGCCCAAGAGTTGGCGGTGAGCGGTGATGACTAGCTGCCTTCCCTCTAGTTTTACATTGCTAAATTAGGGACGGCTAGCGCAGATAGCCCTCGTGTAGCTTTGTGCGAAATTCGAAAAAATAAAAGAAAAATAACGAAGTGTAGAATTGTGCCTAATAAAAACCAAATTAAATATATAATCTGAGACAGAGCCTTCCTGTGGCACTTACGAACTCAAAAACAGGCACGAGTTCTTCCTATAAATTTATAAGCAATATTTTTTCGAGTTACGTCTAACACAAATAAACTGACGTAAAAAAAAAAGCAAACCGTCGTGTCTTAGCAAAGTTTATTAGAGACTTCGGCCTCGAAAGTATCTTTATCCGTATCGATTAAATTGCGAGAGAGAGGGGAAGCGGTCAGTAACTTTAATACACTGTACATTGGAAACAAAATAGTGATTATAATATATCAAGTTAATGCTCACACCAACACTTCGAGTGTAACCAAGCACTCCGTGTTTAGAAGCACAATACACTGGTCCCAGTGGTACTGGAGATAAGCCTGAAATAGACAAAAAAACAAACAAACACGTTAATTGGTTGGTTAATATACACGTCACACAAACTGAGTAGATGTAAGTGGTCAATTTTGTTTTGTTGTTAAGCAGACAGCTACACGATACCGATGTGCCGTATAAATTATGAAACTAAAAAAAAAACACAACCGTTAATAAGATATAAAACAATTCATATACATAGTACCAATACTTTTACTTTTTAAGGAAATACATAAAAAATAGCACTTCCAGTGTCGTAACCTTCTTTGGGTCTTATTACCCTACACGTTACGTCATCACCCCACTCCAAGTGTATTAAAATTCCTTCCTACACGATAAACAATGATGAATCACACCACCACGAAAGCACTGCCGGTCATGTTCGATAACATAGAACTCTTGTTTTGTTTTGAGACTACGAATTCTGCGGTCATACCATCAGTCAAACTGATTATTTTTGTTAAGTGTGAATTAATGCAATTAACATTCACGTGCGTTCACGCTACCACCTCCTACACACCGCATTCACGTGTTCAATGTTCATCTTTATGTGGTTACGATTCGCGAGAGAGAAGCTTCGTCTTCCCCATTCTGGCATGTGCTTACGTGCAGTCGTGCACTGCACTCAAACCTCACGCTTTGGCAGTTTTTTTCACCCGAACCGAAACCTTATGTGTCATGTGGTCAGATCAGAGACCCTAATGTCCAGACGTAAGCGCTCATAATCTAAAATTATTGACTAGAACGAGAACGACCAATCAGCAACACCCGCCGTTTACACGATTACTCTTAAACAAATATATGTAGTGATGGGTCTGACTGTCACAGCTGATTTTACACAACGTGTTCAGTGACTCGAAGCCTCATCCGATACGCAGACCAGCACGTTAGCTACTAGGCCACGCTTCGTCTCTGACATCTCTATAAATCAGCATTTTCCATTCACGAAGGAAACTGAATTGCCTTAATGCATCATACTGGTTACTGTCTTAATGGAAACATAACTTTGAACAGTGTATCACAAATTTGGTTTGGAACGTGCTGTGAATTCTACGGTCACAATCCTTTATTTTTATTGGTGTGAAGCTACACAGTCGGGTTTTCTATACACAGTGAGTGTGTGTGTGTGTGTGTGTTTCGTATAGCAAAGTCACGTCGGGCTATCTGCTCAGCCCACCGAGGGGAATCGAACCCCTTATTTTAGCGTTGTAAATCCGGAGACATACCGCTGTACTAGCGGGGGCTACACAGTGAGAATCGAATCAAGGATTTCAAATTTGTAATTCCATAAACCTACCGCTAATTCAGGGGAGGAGGACAATATGATTGGAATTCTCCCGAAATTATATAAAAAAGAAAACTCTTTCGATATATCTCAATACAGAGTCGCATCAGATTATAAAGGTTTAATAATACAAAAACGAATACGACACTGGGCTAGGTACACCCCTAGTCATAAAGATTACGATATCGTGTTAAAATTTTAGATTTATTTTAATTATATATTGTGCATACACAAAGTCGAAGAGAAAGCTATATTTCTGTTTCACCTTACCTGCTGTCGAGGCAATATTGATCACAGCGCCACCTTTGCCACCGTTGTGCTTTCCCATAAAGTTGCAAGCTACCTTTGTTCCCCATATAACACCCATCTGTAAAACACAAAACATACACACAGATCTTTTTTATTGGTGTATATATTTTAAGCTCTTAATTTTATAAGGCAATTTTTACAAAAAACTCCTGAATTTCCTCTAGTGTGAAAAATGTAAGTTGATTTTTCTAGGCATCCTCTCTTCTCTAGTTAATTTACCACCACTCCAATAGGTATGGAATTTAACGCAAATTATTCACTATAATATTGTAATTGCTCCGACAAAGAACAATTTTATTTGCCTTCAATCTCGCTTGGTTACAAACTTCGTTCTCACTTTAAATATATCATGTGGTCGGTCAATTTAACCGAGTCTAGACTACCTTACCAGGCGTAGTGTTCATCAATTACTCTACAATACTGTACTACCAATACACGAGTGAAGCAACGTTGCCTCGTCAAGTTAGCAGAGCAATGTAAACCTGTTGTGTTCGTTTGTTTGTTTTTGGAATTTCGCACAAAGCTACTCTAGGGCCATCTGTGCTAGCCGTCCCTACTTCAGCAGTGTAAGACCAGAGGGAAGGCAGCTAGTTATCAACACCCACCGCTAACTCTTGAGCTACTCTTTTACCAACGAATAGTGGGATTGACTGTAACATTATAACGCCCCCACAACTGAAAGGGCGAGCATGTTTGGCGCGACTGGGATGCGAACCCGCGACCCTCGGATTACAATTCGCATGCCTTAACACGCTTAGCCGTGCCAGGCCTATTGTGTTCGTATGCATGTTTTTATATAGCACACAGGGAATAAAAAAGCCGTGTTACACACATTAAAAAAGTTATTCAAGAGCGAACCGAAGATTTTTAGGAACGTCTCCTATGATACACGTAATGATTGGATTGCTGAACATCGTTTCAAACGTACGTTCCGCTTTCCAGGAGCGTAATACCATTCATAAACAGAAACCCTCATATTTTAAAGTAAACCTTTGTTGATCAGGTTGAAACGTTCGAGTTTCAACGTATATATTTTTGTTTCTTTGGTGCTAAGAACAAAGCTACACAATAAGCTGTCTGTGGTTTGACCACCACAGGTATCGAAACTCGATTTCTAGCGGTGTGAGTCTGCTGACATTCCACTGTGCCACCGGGAAGCAATAATATATTCTGACAAGATGACAGATTCGAGTTTTGACAAATATAATTACTGACAAGGTGACACGTTCGAGTTTTGACAAATATAATTACTGACGAGGTGACACTTTCGAGTTTTGACAAATATAAATACTGACTAGGTGACACGTTCGAGTTTTGACAAATATAATTACTAACTAGGTGACACTTTCGAGTTTTGACAAATATAAATACTGACTAGGTGACACGTTCGAGTTTTGACACATATAATTACTGACTAGGTGACACGTTCCAGTTTTGACAAATATAATTACTGACGAGGTGACACGTTCCAGTTTTAACAAATATAATTACTGACGAGGTGACACGTTCCAGTTTTGACAAATATAATTACTGACGAGGTGACACGTTCCAGTTTTAACAAATATAATTACTGACGAGGTGACACGTTCCAGTTTTGACAAATATAATTACTGACTAGGTGACACGTTCGAGTTTTGACAAATATAATTACTGACTAGGTGACACGTTCGAGTTTTGGCAAATATAATTACTGACGAGGTGACACATTCGAGTTTTGGCAAATATAATTACTGACTAGGTTACACGTTCGACTTTTGACAAATATAATTACTGACAAGGTTACACGTTCGACTTTTAACAAATATAATTACTGACAAGGTGACACGTTGGAGTTTTAACGTATGTTATTACTAACCAGGTTGACACCCACGAGGTTTTTCCAGTTGTTTTCTCCAGCAATTCCTGCGTTATTTATTAATATGTCTACTTGTCCATATGTCGCTAAAGTTTGCTGGAAAACACCTGAAGAGGAAATTAAAAATCAAAATAAGAACGTTTGAACAACACAAAAATATGTAAAGAAAACGTAACAGTGTATAATCCTATAAACAAATTGTTAAAACATTGGTACGTTACAAGTTCAAATTATTTGGTGAAACACAATATTTTTCGCTATGTTATTATATGTTTAAGAATATGGATGTAGTTCGTTATATGACATCAGGTTCTCGACATGAACCATATTGTTGTACCGATGAAATATTTTTGTATAATGTAAGAAAGTTTACAAATCTGTAAAATGTAACTTTCAGAAAACAAGGTAACTCACAAAGTACTGTAAACGTTATTCAATTGAAAGAACTTTTTTATTATTACCTTCAACATCTGTTTCGTTTTGCACATCGCAAGGAATATAGATGGCGCTGTTTGTGCCAAATTTATGGTTCAGTTCTTCAGCTGTTTTCTGACCTTGTTTGTTGTTCACATCTGCGATGCAAACCTATAAGATAAAGACAGTTTACCATCCAATCAAACAATGACTATAGATACATAAGAAAATGGGATCGAAACCTCGGTTTTGGTACTTTTGTTATTAAATATACTGATAAAAAAAATCTGATTTTTGTATTTTTAATTACTGAAAATACGATAAAGATTCGAGTTTTGTACATATTAGTGATTGAAGGAGCAGAACACAAATGTGATCAAATAAATTTTCTATTTCAGAGTTTTTAGATTCAGTTAACACTAAATCAGACGTGGCAAAGTAGTTAACATATTAGACTATGAATCCGTGTTACTGAAAAAAACAATTTCTAGAACATTTCTGAAAAGTAGCTACCTCATCCTATTATTGGCTCGGCATAATCACGTGGTTAGGACACTCGATTCGTTATCTGAAAGTCGCAAGTTCGACTCACCGTCACATCAAAGATGTTAGCTCTTTTAGTCGCATGGGCGCTATATTGTTACGCTCAATCCCACTATTCGTTGATAAAAGAATAGCCCAAAAGTTGGGGGTGGGTGGTGATAACTAGCTGCCTTCCCTCTAATCTTACTCTGCTAAATTATGAAAGAATAGCGCAGATAGTCTTCGTATAGCTTTGGGCGAAATTCAAAACAATCAAACAAACCACGGAACAAGAATCACGAAACTTTACTGGTTTTATAGTTCTTGTTCACAGGTCAGATCAAATGTTTTTACTGCTAGCTTTTCTCACTATACCTACAGAACAAACATATTTTAAAAACTTTAATTTCTAAAATGACAGCTAAATGTACGTTCACTTTGTCTTCAAAAGCGTCCTAGTTGAAGAATATAAATAAAACCAATATTAAGAGCAACAAATACTTTTATTTCTTGCTTTTGAAGTTCATCTGTCCTGCTGTATTGTAGCCTACAGAGTGTATAATTCTTCTCATGATTCAAGGCATGCACACGTTTTACTGACGTCATGTCAATACAAATTGCAACGTTAAACTCCCCTTATGTAACGTCGTTTTAATGTTTACTGATTGACTGACAGATACCACACTAATGTCAAATGGTATAAGTGGCTAAAACAGATGACTCCCCCAGGCGACCTTTGGTTCCCCTTGAGGCGAATTATTTGTAGGCTCCCAAGACATTTTGATCTCAGAAGTTGAAAAGGTTAGGAATTATTTTTTAAAATGTAAACCAGTTTTCTAGCACTATAATGAAATATTATTACAACTCGTAAACATGATAAATGTAAGGTCCCGGACAATTTTTGGTGTCAGACATAAAATATTCTTTTGTATAAATACCATTAAAAACTGATTTATTTTCTGTTTGTAATTTATCGATACAGAAGCTGTCGAACGTTCAGTGTAATCCACTGACATCGAGGCTACAGAGATTTCTAGAAGACCTAAATGATAGATATATAAATAAAGGCGACCAGACGAGCGGAAACAGAAAGAAAAAGTAAAATCACGCGAAGGAAAAGATCGGTCAGAAAAAACTTAAATGTAAAAATTAACTGTGGGAGCGTAAGGTCTAACGGTGATATGTCTGTTCGTTTTTGTTTTTGTAATTTCGCACAAAGCTACTGAGAGCTATCTACGCTAGCTGTCCATAATTTAGCAGTGTAAGACTAGTGGGAAGGTAGCTAGTCATCACCACCCACCGCCAACCCTTGGGCTACTCTTTTACTAACGAAGAGAGGGATTGACTGTCACATTATACGCCCCCACGGCGGTGAGGGCGAGCATGTTTAGTGCAACGCGGGCGGGTGATATGTCACTAAAATATCACCGATTTTGAAAAATATGAGGAAAATAAGTTGTCAAGGGCTGTTCTAAAGTAGATAAACCCGCCTAAGGGGAATTGGACTAAAAGTAAAGGATTATTTGGAAATACGAAAAAGCAGATGATTAGTGGAAGTACAAAACTGAGGTAACTCAAGTGACAGCGATAGTGAATTGTATACGCATTGTATAAAAATAGTTTGGTTTATCAATCATATCCTAAAACAACTGAATTGGCCTAAGTGTACTTTCGACAAGAAGAAGATACCTGTATAGTGTTTAAGGTGTAACTACGATCTCCATGGCACAAATAATTTGTGTATGTACGTTAAACCTATTTCGTGTATATATATTATTATTATTATTCAAACACACGTGGAGTGCGAGCTGTTTCTTTATTTTCGAATTTATCGTGAGGAAGTCACAAACACCAACTCTAGAAGAATCCTTAATCTAACACATCTATGGACTTACTCAAATATATACGACTAAAAAGTAGTTTCTGACATTCAATTTCGTTCAGTTACAATATAAAATGGGTCCGGCATGGCCCGATGGTTAAGGCCCTCAACTCGTAATCCGAGGGTTGCGAGTTCGAATCTCCGTCATATCAAACACGCCCCCCTTTCAGCCGTGGAAGCGTTATAATGTAACGGTCAATTTCACTATTCGTTGGTAACAGAGAAGCCCGAGAGTTACTCTGGCGATGAGTGGTAATGACCCTCTAGTATGACATTGTTAAATCAGAGACAGCCAGCGCAGATAGCCCTCGTGTAGTACATTTCAACATGAACTAGAGTCGAATCACAACATTTCACTTGTTTAAGATCAAGCACACGACAAGCTATCTGTGCTCTGCCGTCCGCAGGTATCGAAACCCGGTTTCTAGCGGTGTGAGTCCGCAGACATATCACTGTGTCACCGTAATGATTATCTCATTCACTTAACGTAATTTCTAAAAACTGCGAAAGAAAGTTCAAATAATACTATTTATAAGAAATTAAAAGTCTCTGTAAACAAATCACCAAGTTCTCCGCCATATTTGCTACTAATGGTATTTCAGCTTTTCTACGATTGGTTCATTTTTAACTGTTGTATTTTTGTAACATAATTTTCAGAACATTATCTTGTACTTGGTGATGTAGTTTGTCTTACTTTTCTTGCCTTTATGTCCTCATACAGTCATTGTTATAAGTATATTCTTTTTATTATACGGTTCCTAATTTCGTTGATGTGAGAATCTTTGATAATATTATTGCTAGTTATACGCTCTGATAATATTGTTGCAAATAACACGCTCTCAGTATATTGTTGTTAATAATACTCACTGTATATCAATTTAAATTATTGTTGCTAACACTAACTTACGTTTGTTCCTACAGATAGCGAAGCCCGGCATGGCCAAGCGTGTCAAGGCGTGCGACTCGTAATCTGAGGGTCGCGGGTTCGCATCCACGTTGCGCCAAACATGCTCGTCCTTTCAGCCGTGGATACGTTATAATGTGACGGTCAACTCCACTATTCGTTGATAAAAGAGTAGCCCAAGAGTTGGCGGTGGGTGGTGATGACCAGCTGCCTTCACTCTAGTCTTACACTGCTAAATTAGGGACGGGTAGCGCAGATAGCCCTCGAGCAGCTTTGCGCGAAATTCACAAAACAAACAAACAATCCTATATATAGCGAACATATTTGTTGTGAATGGCTCTTGAAAAGGTGTAAAACAAAATACTGAAGAATGAAAGGTACATTCTGGAGGTCATTATTTTATTTATGTTTCCCTCCAGCAGCTCAGTGGCAAGCCTCTGGACGTACGGATCTAAAATTCGGGTTTCGATACATCTGATACAGCACAATTCAACAGTATTCCATGACCACAGCAATATATCTTGGGTTTTGGATGGATATGTAAAGTGTTCTTACTGGATTGTTATTGCTGACATGTAACACGGTTTTCCTTTTAGATACGTTTTAGGGGTTAGCAATCACCAATATGGATATTAAAGAAAAACACAAATGAAATACGTAATTAATAAGCAGATGAAGTGAAGAGAACGACACAAGAACAAAGATGTACCAAGCGTGACTAGTCGTGAGCCTGCTGGACTGCAGAGTTGCGGTTCGGGGCCTGTGAGTGGGTTATGAAAATAACAATCACACTTCAATATAGTATATATTCAAATACGTACATTTACATTTTAGGGGTTACATTCACTATTTTTGGGGAACGAGTTCCCAAAATAACCAACGCAATTTAGAAAGAGATAAAATTTAAAACTACAAAATGACGGAGAGGACAAGTATTAGGATCAGGACCTTACTTTGCAATCGTTCTCCAGGAGTTTCTCACAAATGGCCTTTCCCAAGCCTTGACCACCACCGGTCACTATTGCCACCTTATTCGTCACGCTCATGTTGATGATTTTCTTTGGCCACTTACTCCAAGTTAACCTTTTTATACAGAGACTGGATAACTGCTTCTCCGGAAGTAAACTTAGCATACATCCCAGAGGGAAGTAGACTTTACACACATCCCACAGGAAGAGATTCTTATGAGTCTGTACTTGGGACTAGTCACTCATGTAAAAACTATTATCTGATCAGACGTGCGTCATTCGTGGTTTCATAATAGTCTTTCATCACAGCCATGAGAAACCGTTTGTTGAGAAACGCTTATTTTTTATGTTTTTTTACATAACTACAATATTTCAGATTTAGAAACAGCAAGGTTAATCTGATTAGGAACTCGAACCCACAATTTTTACCTGAGTTACAATAAAGCTCGTCTATTTCAATGAAAACTTACAATCAGCTGTTGCGAAGTGTACTTTTAAACCCAACGAGATATATAAATCTGTAAATCGAATCAAACTTTCACAGAATGGAGAGGATGTGACCTGAAAGTTAGCCTGTCCGAGCCACGGTTTACTCGCCGAAGACATTCCGGGGCGTTATGACTTATGGTTGCTACTGTTACTCAATTGATTAACTTCACCTGGTCAGCAGTATTCAACTATGAACGGCTGTATCGAGCCCATTAAGATCTGATCCGGCTCTAATGTCATGTCAGGTGTCATTCAAGTTGGAAACACCAAAATTATTGTGGTGGCGAGTACTGCCGGTCAGCTGCCCCACTCCCAGTCAGTAATTCTAAAATAGGGACAGATACACTAAATTCTAGTCGTTGAAACCCACGGGATGAAAAAAAATTATATACCCATTTTTTTTACCATAAAGCTACACAATTGGTTGGCTATGCTTTGACCACTGTAGGTATCGAAATCTGATTTTGAGAATATAAGCCACCGGGAGAGCAAATGTTCCCAATTATAAAGCATTTAGTTTTGTAAACATCACTCCTTACAACCAGAAATCCACTACACTCTCTTGTTTGGGGATTAGAGGCAATTGGTATAGTTTATTGTGTTTGTTTGTTTTTTTTAATTTCGCGCAAAGCTTCTCGAGGGCTATCTGTGCTAGCCGTCCCTAATTTAGCAGTGTAACACTAGTGGGAAGGCAACTATTCAGCACCACCTACCGCCAACTCTTGGGCTACTCTTTTACCAAAAAACAGTAAGATTGACAGTCCTATTATAACGCCCCAAGGCTGAAAGGGCGACCATGTTTGGTGCGACGGGAATGCGAACCCGCCTTACGAGTTGCACGCCTTAACCCGCCTGGCCATGCCGGGCCCGGTTTATTGTGTTTCTTTATCGTATAATACTTACAGATATACTGCAATAATGTTTTCAGGTTTAAAAACAAAACATAAAATCTGTGGTTTTTGACACACAGAGAGATAACAGTATCACCGAAACAACAACTAAAAATAAATATTTTATTGTGCAAAAATATGCAGGTTATCTGTTTTTTGTTACTCTTAATATAAGGCCCCGGCATGGCCAGGTGGTTTTGGCGCTCGACTCGTAATCCGAGGGTCGCGTGTTCGAATCCTCGGTCGCACCAAACGTACTCGCCCTTTCAGCCGTGGGGGTCTTATAATGTGACGGTCAATCCCCCTATTCATTGGTAAAAGAGTAGCCCAAGAGTTGGCGGTGGGTGGTGATGACTAGCTGCCTTCCCTCTAGTCTTACACTGCAAAATTAACTACGGCTAGCACAGATAGCCCTCGAGTAGCTTTGCGCGAAATACAAAAAACAAACAAACAATCTTAATATAAATGCACAATGTGCCTGAGAAAATTATATTTAAAGAAAAAGTTAAAATAAAATAGAGCATGTGGAAACAGTAATAAAAACCAATATTCCAAACTTATTTATCATCAGACATATATTTGTCATCTTCTACCAAAACAGGATTTCAGTAACATTTCGAAACAGCGATAATTACTCAGAAAATGTAGTTGTGGGAAACAGAATGAGCCAAAAATGTTCGACATGAAAAGCACCTCGTGCGTTCTCTCCCACCTCCTAGTAAAACACCGACACATCTGTGGACTAACAAACCGTGCTGGTCAGAGCACAGATAGTCTATAGAGATAGCTTTGTGCTTAATTATAAATAAACTTTTTTTATAAGTACATGAGCTAAGCATTTAAAGAAAGAGGAAAACAGCTACGCGTGCCCTTTGGCACTAAGGTTTTTGTCTGGATTTTTGACCTGAATAGTAGGATTGACCATCCTTTTTTGTCCAGATTTTTGACCTGAATAGTTGGACTGACCATCCTTTTTGTCTGGATTTTTGATCTGAATAGTAGGATAGGCCATCCTTTTTTGTCTAGATTTTTGACCTGAATAGTAGGATTGGCCATCCTTTTTGTCTGGATTTTTGACCTGAATTGTAGGATTAGCCATCCTTTTTGTCTGGATTTTTGACCTGAATAGTAGGATTGACCATCCTTTTTTGTCCAGATTTTTGACCTGAATAGTTGGACTGACCATCCTTTTTGTCTGGATTTTTGATCTGAATAGTAGGATAGGCCATCCTTTTTTGTCTAGATTTTTGACCTGAATAGTAGGATTGGCCATCCTTTTTGTCTGGATTTTTGACCTGAATTGTAGGATTAGCCATCCTTTTTGTCTGGATTTTTGACCTGAATAGTTGGACTGACCATCCTTTTTTGTCTAGATTTTTGACCTGAATAGTAGGATTGACCATCATTGTTTGTCTAGATTTTTGACCTGAATAGTAGGATTGGTCATCCTTTTTGTCTGGATTTTTTACCTGAATAGTAGGATTGGCCATCCTTTTTGTCTGGATTTTTGACCTGAATAGTAGGACTGACCATCCTTTTATCTCCAGATTTTTTATCCGAATAGTAGGACTGTCTATACTGTTTTCTGAAACGTTCTCATAGCTGAAAGTGTGGAGTGTGTTTAACATCTTTATGTCTCGAGTCTTGGAGTCATAGCCTGATACGCAAATTACTGGTACAAGAATATGAAAAAAATTGCTTGTATTCCTGCTTCAAATAAATACGATAAAAATAGTCGATGGCAAGGTAAACTTCATCAGGCTACAAACAGGAAGTGACGTCATTCCTTGCTTGATTCATAAAGCTCAACACAGCTTTGTTACAAATCAAACATGATGACACAATCTAACGATTCCGATAGAAATTTTCAGATGGCCTCAAATTGAAATACGAGACTGTTTGTGTTAACCCATGCTTCCGATCTCTTGATAAATTCCACGGTGAACATGAGGCCCGGTATGGCCAAGCGTGTTAAGGCGTTCGACTCCGAGGTTCGCGGGTTCGAATCCCTATCGCACCAAACATGATCGCTCTTTCAGCCGTGGGGGCGTTATAATGTCACGGTCAATCCCACTCTTCGTTGGTAAAAGAGTAGCCCAAGAGTTGGCGGTGGGTAGTGATGACTAGCTGCCTTCCCTCTAGTCTTATACTGCTAAATTAGGGACGGCTATCGCAGATAGCCCTCAAGTAGCTTTGCGAGAAACTAAAAACAAACAAACAAATAGTGAACATGCTCTTAAGCCTATAAAATAAACTTTAGGAACACCATTTCAACGTTCCCCTTGTGTCTTTAGTCTATACAACAAACAAAAAAGCTTGTTATGAATCTGTGGACCTGCGCAGGAAGGTATTACCTATATTTAAAAACGTTTTTTCAAATAAAAAAATTGGTTGTTTTAAAGCAAAACTATCTTCCTGTCTATCGCAGAAAATCAAACTCACCAGTGGAGCAAAGAAAGAGTGAAAAGCACATCACAAATAACGTTTATTTATCTCGCCAGGTGGCATCCTTTAACAAACCTGACACGCCACACTTACGATGCGTGGATTTTCTCACGAGGCCTCTTAGATTGTGAACTATGAGATTTTGCAATTTTTTTCTCCATAGTTTGAGGGGAGGAAGTGAATTTAGCGCAAAGCTACACGAGGGCTATCTGCGTTACCCGTCCATAATTTAGTAGTATAAGACTAGAGGGAAGACAGCTAGTCATCACCCTCCACCGCCAACTCTTGAGCTACTCTTTTACCAACGATTAATGGGATTGATCGTCACATAATAACGCCTCCACTGCTGAAAGGACGAGCATGATTGGTGTGACGGGGATTCGAACCATCGACCCCCAGATTACGAGACAGTGCCTTAACCACCTGGCCATGTTGGTCCATGGACCACGAGACAAAATCTTAGCTCCCCGCTGGTAAATCAGTATGTCAATGGATTCAGTAAAATTAGGGGTTCAATTTCACTCGATGGGCTAAGCAGATAGCCCATGTGACACTGCTATAAGAAAACACATACATTCAAACTATATCTTAGTGTATGAAAGTTCTCACTGAATAGCTTGACATAAGTTCAAAAAAACGTTTGGTTGAGGTGAGTGTCAAATATTCAACTGATAATTAACGTATTGGTGATTCTTTTGTGGATTTTATTACGTATCAGTTAAAAATAAACACTTAGATACAAACATAAGAAACTCGCCAAGAAAGATTTTAGAGGATGCAGAAGCCTTGATAGCGTTGTTAATGATTACGTCATTCGTCACTTCCTGCACGTGAACTAACCTCTGCAATGGCTCGAGAACAAAAAACAACAACTGAATGTTAATTTTATATCGAACAAAACTCAACAGTAGCTCGACTGTATTAATAAACGTTTTTATTACTGAGTTCTGTATGAACAAGGACACAGTAACAAGGTTTATACAAAATAACAACACCCAAGGCCAATACACTTTTGTTCTCTGGAGTGTGTGTTTCCTTACAGCAGAGCCACATCGGGCTATCTGCTGAGTCCACCGAGAGGAGCTGAACCCCTAATTTGCACGTAGTAAATCCGGAGACACACCGCTGTACTAGCGGGGACTGTGTTCACTCGAAGTAAACCAACAATTCTGTTATTATGGAGCTCGCGACGTATACGTCTGAAACTGTGATCTCGGAAAATAGCACACCAATCATAACTTGTAATATAACTAGATGGTATTTTTTAGAGTTGAGCAATAAGCAAAACCACTAAAATTTCCACAACAACGATGTGTTTGAAATTCAAACAATACAGAGTAAGTTTCAAATATAAAATAATCAAAAACAAACTTTAAAACCATTTGTTTTTCTTTACTGAAAATCTCACGAATGTTACAACATAAAGACAAGCTACATTCATTGGTAACTTAGACCACAAATAAATACTTCAACAAAATCTATTCTGTGGTATAATTTTGTGAGGGTAGCTCGTTTTGTTTTTTACTGAAATTCCAATAAAATCATTTTTCTCATAAATGATGAACATTACTTGATGTCAAGTGTAAATATATAATTGTTGAATTGTCAGAAAACTCCAGAAAAGGCCACAGGCCAAATAGGCTTTCGCAGGAACTCGATGTTAAACTTGTCCGAAAGGGGAGGTACTTGTAACAACAGTACAGTTTAAAATGTCCACCGCCATTATCACTGCACGTGTGCACTTGTAGGTAATTAACAAGCACATATCTGGGGTTCACTGAGTGTAAACAGGCAATTACGGTTCATGACTTACTTAAGCCTATCCTGCGTAAATCATTTAATGATCAATCAATATGGCGTGTTTTTTCATAATGTATTCTAAGGTTATTCCAAAAGATGAAACTTTAATTCTTATCAGACGTGATTAGATGAAAGTTTGTTTTACAATTTCGCTCAAAGGTAAACGAGAGCTATCTGCGCTAACCGTCCCTAATTTAGCACTGTGTATACCTCTATGGTGAAGGCAACTAGTCATCACCACCCACCACCACCACTGAGGCTACTCTTTTTTTACGAACGAATAGTGGGATTGATTGTAACATTACAACGCCCCCACGGCTGAAAGGCCGAGTATATGCAAAAGTATTGAAATTTACGGTAAATAAAAGAAACAAATTTTAGAAACAATTACAATGTAATCGTTTATGTTAACAAATTAAACCAAACGAGTTCTGATAAAACACAACACAAAAAACTATCATTATTTTGCAAGTCGGTATAAAATAGATTTGTGTGATATTTTTAATTACTTGTAAAGCACGATGAAATATTCGTTCAAATGTTGTTTCAGATATGCCTGTCCTCCAGCGAAACAGCGTTAGGTCTACAGACTTACAATGCTAAAATTCGGAATTCGATTCGCCTTAGTGAACACAGCAGACAGCACATTCTATTGGTGAACACAGTGGACAGCACATTCTATTGGTGAACACAGAAGACAGCACATTCTTCGTTTACTAGAAGAGAAACGCCCCCTCTCCTGTGGTATAACATTATGTCTGTGTACTTTCAACTATAGAAACCGGGTTTCGATACACGCAGTGGACAGAGCACAAATACCCTTTGCAGCTTTGTGCTTAACTGCAAACAATCACACGAGACATAGCTATAATTGTTTCAAGCACGAGTGAAATATTTATCTGTGTTTGAAAGAGGTTATGAATGTATTATTTTAACACTTAGTGTTCTCTAATTCTAAAAACAGAAACTTTAGTAATACCATGAGAAACAGTTGATAGATTATTCGTTTTAAATCTCTAACTGTGATACCGTACTCAGCGCCTCCTTGAGGTATACAGGTGAGTTTACACACTTATAACACTGAAGTCTGGGATTCGATCTTCGTGGTGGACAGATCGCAGATAGTTTAGTGTGCATGTTTGTTTTCATACAGCAAAGCCATATCGGCCTACCTACTGAGTTCACCGAGAGGAATCGAACCCCTAGTTTTAGCGTTGTAAATCCGTATACTTTTATATACCAGCGGGATACAGACAGTCTATCAGAGACATGTTTTGTCAAAGCCTACAAACGCGCTTTTGAATGACAATCTATCTGTTGAGTCCACCGAGGGGAATCGAACCCCTGGTTTTAGCGTTGTAAATCCGTAGACTTACCGCTGTACCAGCAGAGGACAGATAGTCTATAAGGCATGTTTTGTCAAAGTCTACAAACGCACTTTTGAATGGCAATCTACTTAAACAAAGAAATGGCCAGGGACGCTAGACCCCCTAAGAACAAATTAAACCTCTCTTAATATTTATGTTAGAATCCAAATTAGTGAAATAAAGTTTAGTTGGAACATTTTATGGTTGCCCTCGGAATTTTTTACCCTCTGTTTTCCAAACATACATTTCACTCTTTTTCCCATTCATAGAATTTCTAACCATCCAGTTATTAAATACACTCTCCTGTTTTAACCATTCAGTTAAAATACAGAAAATTAGTTGGTTCTATAGATTTCTTTTAAATACTTTACGAAATAATAATTATAAATTAATACTGTAGCCGACGGCATGGCCACGTGGTTAAGACACTCGACGGATAGGCTTAAGTAAGTCACGAACCGTAATGGCCTGTTTACACTCAGTGAACCCAGATATGTGCTTGTTAATTTTCTATAAGAGCACAGATTCAGTAATAATGGCGGTGAACATTTTAAACTATACTGTTGTTACAAGTACAGGGCCCGGCATGGCCCAGCGCGTTAAGGCGTGCGCTTGGTAATCTGAGGGTCGCGGGTTCGCGTCAAACATGCTCGCCCTCCCAACCGTGGGGGCGTTATAATGTGAAGGTCAATCCCACTATTCGTTGGTAAAAAAGTAGCCCCAGAGTTGACGGTGGGTGGTGATGACTAGCTGCCTTCCCTCTAGTCTTACACTGCTAAATTAGGGACGGCTAGCACAGATAGCCCTCGAGTAGCTTTGTGCGAAATTCCAAAACAAAAAACAAACCAAAACAGTTACAAGTTCAAGTACCCCCCCTTTCGGACAAGTTTAACATCGAGTTCCTGCGAAAGCCTATTTGGCCTGTGGCCTTTTCTGGAGTTTTCTGACAATTCAACAATTATATATTTACACTTGACATCAAGTAATGTTCATCATTTGTGAGAAAAATGATTTTATTGGAGTTTCAGTAAAAAACAAAACGAGCTACCCTCACAAAATTATACCACAGAATAGATTTTGTTGAAGTATTTATTTGTGGTCTAAGTTACCAATGAATGTAGCTTGTCTTTATGTTGTAACATTCGTGAGATTTTCAGTAAAGAAAAACAAATGGTTTTAAAATTTGTTTTTGATTATTTTATATTTGAAACTTACTCTGTATTGTTTGAATTTCAAACACATCGTTGTTGTGGAAATTTTAGTGGTTTTGCTTATTGCTCAACTCTAAAAAATACCATCTAGTTATATTACAAGTTATGATTGGTGTGCTAGTTTCCGAGATCACAGTTTCAGACGTATACGTCGCGAGCTCCATAATAACAGAATTGTTGGTTTACTTCGAGTGAACACAGCCCCCCGCTTGTACAGCGGTGTGTCTCCGGATTTACTACGTGTAAATTAGGGGTTCAACTTCTCTCGGTGGACTCAGCAGATAGCCCGATGTGGCTCTGCTGTAAGGAAACACACACTCCAGAGAACAAAAGTGTATTGGCCTTTGGGTGTTGTTATTTTGTATAAACCTTGTTACTGTGTCCTTGTTCATACAGAACTCAGTAATAAAAACGTTTATTAATACAGTCGAGCTACTGTTGAGTTTTGTTCGATATAAAATTAACATTCAGTTGTTGTTGTTTTTTGTTCTCGAGCCATTGCAGAGGTGAGTTCACGTGCAGGAAGTGACGAATGACGTAACCATCAATAACACTATCAAGCCTTCTGCATCCTCTAAAACCTTTCTCGGCGAGTTTCTAATGTTTGTTTGTTTGTTTTTGAATTTCGCCCAAAGCTGCTCGAGGGCTATCTGTGCTAGCCGTCCTTAATTTAGCAGTGTAAGACGAGAGGGAAGGCAACTAGTCATCACCACTCACCGCCAACTCTTGGACTACTCTTTTACCAACGAAGAGTGGGATTGACCCTCACATTATAATGCCTCCACGGCTAAAAGGGCGACCATGTTTGGCGTGACGGGGATGCAAACCCGAGACCCTCAGATTACGAGTCGCACGCCTTAACACGCTTGTCCATGCCAGACCTCCGAATCTCTGAGCTTTGTATCTAAGTGTTTATTTTAAACTGATACATAATAAAATCCACAAAAGAATCACCAATATGTTAATTATCAGTTGAATGTTTAGCAATAACCTTAACCAAACCTTTTTTTGAGCTTATGTCTAACTATTTAGTGAGAGCGGCCATACACTAGGATATAGTTTGAATGTATGTGTTTTCTTATAGGAATGCCACATCGGGCTATTTGTTTGGCCAACCTCTAATTTTAGCATTGTAAATCCATAGACATGCCGCTCTACGAGCGGGAAACTCAGATATAGTCTGCTTGTGATCCATGGACCGGCATGGCCAGGTGGTTAAGGCACTCGACTCGTAATCACCACCCACCATAAACTCTTGGGCTACGAATAATTGGATTGACCGTCAATTTATTATCCCCCCCACGGCTAAAAGGGCTATCATGTTTGGTGTGATGGAGATTCGATCCAGCAACCCTAACCATCTGGGCAGGCTGGGCCTTGGTGGGATAGTGGTTACCTAACAGGATTAAAACACTAAAACATGGGATTCCATTCCACACGTACCAGCAGATGGCCGTGAAACAAACAAATGTATAACAAATATACAACCTATTTAATAATTATTATTCAATTTAAATATCAACTATTAGAAGAGGTAGTAATACCAAATGTATTAGCTTACAGTCTAGAGTGCTAAGATTGTAAGTTCGAGAGTTCATGGTTCGTAGTCAATTGCCGCAAAAAATTGATGTTGTTCGGTCAGACAAGAATTGTCCAAGTATGGAGGTTAACAACTGATCAGCCACTTTCTCTCTAGTCTATCACTTCAACTTTGGGGTTAGTTATCAACAAATGGCCATTATGTTACTTTGCGCAAAGATTCTGACACAAGGAAAGAAGTAAAGTATATTCTTACCACGATTAACTCCTTCAAGCAGGAATGATTTCTGACTTTTTAAATATCTTCTCAGAATACTAGAAGTCTTTATAAGAGTACTGCTCTTAGAACTCTATTCAAATTTCTTCCAAGAAAGCTACTAAATATTGCTCTTTCATGGAAAAGCCACGTGTCTTAACTGTTACTACAAAAGTACTCATGAAAAACACTCGCCAGAGTATAAAATTAGTTCCAAGAATGCTGCAAAAGCAAAGAAAAACCTTTAAATAAACGTAGCAGTAACAGAATAAAGAGTACTGAAGATAAAAGGACCAGATAGGTAACACATGTTCTGTATTCTAGCCAAAAAACCAAATATTTTACCTGAAAAATAAAAACACACCAACAAACAAACCTGACAATCGATTAGTCTTGAACGTGAAAAGAATATTTATACCATTAGATACCAAAAACATTACAGTATACCTCTACCAGTAGATACTAAAAAATTACAGTGTACCTCTACCAGTAGATACTAAAACATTACAGTGTACCTCCAGCAGTAGATACTGAAACATTACAGTATACCTCTACCAGTAGATACTAAAACTTTACAGTATACCTCCAGCAGTAGAAACTGAAACATTACAGTGTATCTCCAGCAGTAGATACTGAAACATTACAGTATACCTCTACCAGTAGATACTAAAACTTTACAGTATACCTCCAGCAGTAGATACTGAAACATTACAGTATACCTCTAGCAGTAGATATTAAAACATTACAGTATACCTCTACCAGTAGATACTAAAACATTACAGTATACCTCTAGCAGTAGATACTAAAACATCACAGTATACCTTTAGCAGTAGATACTAAAACATTACAGTATACCTCTAGCAGTAGATACTAAAACATTACAGTATACCTCCAGCAGTAGATACTAAAACATCACAGTATACCTTTAGCAGTAGATACTAAAACATTACAGTATACCTCTAGCAGTATATACTAAAACATTACAGTATACCTCCAGCAGTAGATACTAAAACATCACAGTATACCTCCAGCAGTAGACACTAAAACATTACAGTATACCTCTACCAGTAGATACTAAAACTTTACAGTATACCTCCAGCAGTAGATACTGAAACATTACAGTATACCTCTAGCAGTAGATATTAAAACATTACAGTATACCTCTACCAGTAGATACTAAAACATTACAGTATACCTCTAGCAGTAGATACTAAAACATCACAGTATAACTCTAGCAGTAGATACTAAAACATTACAGTATACCTCCAGCAGTAGACACTAAAACATTACAGTATACCTCCAGCAGTAGACACTAAAACATTACAGTATACCTCTACCAGTAAATACTAAAACATTACAGTATACCTCTAGCAGTAGACACTAAAACATTACAGTATACCTCTACCAGTAAATACTAAAACATTACAGTATACCTCCAGCAGTAGACACTAAAACATTACAGTATACCTCCAGCAGTAGACACTAAAACATTACAGTATACCTCTACCAGTAAATACTAAAACATTACAGTATACCTCCAGCAGTAGATACTAAAACATTACAGTGTACCTCTACCAGTAGACACTAAAACATTACAGTATACCTCTACCAGTAGATACTAAAACATTACAGTATACCTCTACCAGTAGATACTAAAACATTACAGTATACCTCCAGCAGTAGATATTAAAACATTACAGTATACCTCTACCAGTAGATACTAAAACATTACAGTATACCTCTAGCAGTAGATATTAAAACATTACAGTATACCTCCAGCAGTAGATATTAAAACATTACAGTATACCTCCAGCAGTAGATACTAAAACATTACAGTATACCTCTAGCAGTAGATACTAAAAAATTACAGTATACATCTAGCAGTAGATATTAAAACATTACAATATACCTCCAGCAGTAGACACTAAAACATTACAGTATACCTCCAGCAGTAGATACTAAAACATCACAGTATACCTTTAGCAGTAGATACTAAAACATTACAGTATACCTCTAGCAGTATATACTAAAACATTACAGTATACCTCCAGCAGTAGATACTAAAACATCACAGTATACCTCCAGCAGTAGACACTAAAACATTACAGTATACCTCTACCAGTAGATACTGAAACATTACAGTATACCTCTAGCAGTAGATATTAAAACATTACAGTATACCTCTACCAGTAGATACTAAAACATTACAGTATACCTCTAGCAGTAGATACTAAAACATCACAGTATACCTCTAGCAGTAGATACTAAAACATTACAGTATACCTCCAGCAGTAGATACTAAAACATCACAGTATACCTTTAGCAGTAGATACTAAAACATTACAGTATACCTCTAGCAGTAGATATTAAAACATTACAGTATACCTCCAGCAGTAGATACTAAAACATCACAGTATACCTCCAGCAGTAGACACTAAAACATTACAGTATACCTCTACCAGTAGATACTAAAACATTACAGTATACCTCTACCAGTAGATACTAAAACATTACAGTATACCTCCAGCAGTAGATATTAAAACATTACAGTATACCTCCAGCAGTAGATACTAAAACATTACAGTATACCTCTAGCAGTAGATATTAAAACATTACAGTATACCTCCAGCAGTAGATATTAAAACATTACAGTATACCTCCAGCAGTAGATACTAAAACATTACAGTATACCTCTAGCAGTAGATACTAAAAAATTACAGTATACATCTAGCAGTAGATATTAAAACATTACAATATACCTCCAGCAGTAGACACTAAAACATTACAGTATACCTCCAGCAGTAGATACTAAAACATCACAGTATACCTTTAGCAGTAGATACTAAAACATTACAGTATACCTCTAGCAGTATATACTAAAACATTACAGTATACCTCCAGCAGTAGATATTAAAACATCACAGTATACCTCTAGCAGTAGATATTAAAACATTACAGTATACCTCTACCAGTAGATACTAAAACATTACAGTATACCTCTAGCAGTAGATACTAAAACATCACAGTATACCTCTGGCAGTAGATACTAAAACATTACAGTATACCTCCAGCAGTAGATACTAAAACATCACAGTATACCTTTAGCAGTAGATACTAAAACATTACAGTATACCTCTAGCAGTATATACTAAAACATTACAGTATACCTCTAGCAGTAGATATTAAAACATTACAGTATACCTCCAGCAGTAGATACTAAAACATCACAGTATACCTCCAGCAGTAGACACTAAAACATTACAGTATACCTCTACCAGTAGATACTAAAACATCACAGTATACCTCTAGCAGTAGATACTAAAACATTACAGTATACCTCTAGCAGTAGACACTAAAACATTACAGTATACCTCTACCAGTAAATACTAAAACATTACAGTATACCTCCAGCAGTAGACACTAAAACATTACAGTATACCTCCAGCAGTAGACACTAAAACATTACAGTATACCTCTACCAGTAAATACTAAAACATTACAGTATACCTCCAGCAGTAGATACTAAAACATTACAGTGTACCTCTACCAGTAGACACTAAAACATTACAGTATACCTCTACCAGTAGATACTAAAACATTACAGTATACCTCTACCAGTAGATACTAAAACATTACAGTATACCTCCAGCAGTAGATATTAAAACATTACAGTATACCTCCAGCAGTAGATACTAAAACATCACAGTATACCTTTAGCAGTAGATACTAAAACATTACAGTATACCTCTAGCAGTATATACTAAAACATTACAGTATACCTCCAGCAGTAGATACTAAAACATCACAGTATACCTCCAGCAGTAGACACTAAAACATTACAGTATACCTCTACCAGTAGATACTAAAACATCACAGTATACCTCTAGCAGTAGATACTAAAACATTACAGTATACCTCTAGCAGTAGACACTAAAACATTACAGTATACCTCTACCAGTAAATACTAAAACATTACAGTATACCTCCAGCAGTAGACACTAAAACATTACAGTATACCTCTACCAGTAGATACTAAAACTTTACAGTATACCTCCAGCAGTAGATACTGAAACATTACAGTATACCTCTAGCAGTAGATATTAAAACATTACAGTATACTTCTACCAGTAGATACTAAAACATCACAGTATACCTCTAGCAGTAGATACTAAAACATTACAGTATACCTCCAGCAGTAGATACTAAAACATCACAGTATACCTTTAGCAGTAGATACTAAAACATTACAGTATACCTCTAGCAGTATATACTAAAACATTACAGTATACCTCTAGCAGTAGATATTAAAACATTACAGTATACCTCCAGCAGTAGATACTAAAACATCACAGTATACCTCCAGCAGTAGACACTAAAACATTACAGTATACCTCTACCAGTAGATACTAAAACATCACAGTATACCTCTAGCAGTAGATACTAAAACATTACAGTATACCTCTAGCAGTAGACACTAAAACATTACAGTATACCTCTACCAGTAAATACTAAAACATTACAGTATACCTCCAGCAGTAGACACTAAAACATTACAGTATACCTCCAGCAGTAGACACTAAAACATTACAGTATACCTCTACCAGTAAATACTAAAACATTACAGTATACCTCCAGCAGTAGATACTAAAACATTACAGTGTACCTCTACCAGTAGACACTAAAACATTACAGTATACCTCTACCAGTAGATACTAAAACATTACAGTATACCTCTACCAGTAGATACTAAAACATTACAGTATACCTCCAGCAGTAGATATTAAAACATTACAGTATACCTCCAGCAGTAGATACTAAAACATTACAGTATACCTCTAGCAGTAGATATTAAAACATTACAGTATACCTCCAGCAGTAGATATTAAAACATTACAGTATACCTCCAGCAGTAGATACTAAAACATTACAGTATACCTCTAGCAGTAGATACTAAAACATTACAGTATACATCTAGCAGTAGATATTAAAACATTACAATATACCTCCAGCAGTAGACACTAAAACATTACAGTGTACTTCTACCAGTAGATACTAAAACATTACAGTGTATCTCCAGCAGTAGATACTGAAACATTACAGTATACCTCTAGCATGTATTATTATGCATTACTATCAGCCAGCTGTTATTTTTATGCACTGTCACCCATGTGTTATATCCCATTAAATGCGAGGGTGTGTTAGTATTATATACCACCATGTAGAAGATTCTATTGGTGTCATATACCACTAAGTGTGAGGTTCTATTGCTATCATATACCACTAAGTGTAAGGTTCTGTTACTATCATATACCACTAAGTGTAAGGTTCTATTGGTATCACATACCCCTAAATGTGAGATTCTATTGGTACGTAACTTCAAAAAATTGGCTTCTCATTACTACTACATATCAATGTATATGAGGCTTGGTGGTGTGTGGGGTGACAAACAAACTTATTCAGAACTGATAGATCAGGAAACATCAGCCGGCCTTCTGTAATCAACAACAATTTTACTCACCAGCTGGCAGGCAAGGGATTCAACTTGTGTTTTAAAAAATGGAGTGTGTGGGTGGGTCATTAAATATTGTATTTGTTAATTCACCCAACGAAAGACATTACATGTGGATGGATGAAATTTGATTATTACAAATGAATGCTGGTAATACCATTAGAATCTAATTTTGTGATGATTAGTAAGACTTAAAGTGTTGTTGTTTTATTTTAATTTAAAACGAAAAGCTGGTTTCTTTTCCATCCTTGGAAACCGGTTTCGATTGAATTGACATGACAACAAGAATGACATATTCAGAAAAGATGATCAATACAGGACATGTTGAAACAGTGTGTAAAGACGTGGTCAAACAACTCATTTACAGGTACAAACGAATTAAGCTTAAAAAAACAACATCAAACAAACATTTCGTTTATATCTACAGAAATTTACATAATATTATAGAGCAATTTAAAAATAATAAATTGTGAAATAATGTTTGTACTCCTGTAGAATGTAAATAACCATTGCACGTTTTATCAGTTTCCTGTATAAATATTTCAACATTATAGAAGACAAAATAGTGCTTGATTGGTCAGTGTATTTTAATAAGGATCGAAGAGTCCAAGGTTCGAGTCATGTGCGTAATGTTCTTAAATGTGTTATAAAATTACCAGCCAAGCAAGCCTCGTGTTCAGTTGTAAGATCTGAAAAAAGTCCTTTAGGTGTTGACTTGTTTCTGGTCAAAAACTTCAAACTATGAATGACTGGACTTGAACTCGTTTGATCTATAAATTACCCGTTCGAGTTTCAAAACTTCAATTCCACTTTTTGACTCTGTCACAGACCATATACTGGTTTGTTGACTAAGATCATGAGCTTGGACTTTGCAACAAGGCAACCAAAGCAATCATTGTTATGTAATGTATCTAAACTGTGCAAATATTCAAGTATTTATATTTCAGAATTATAAACAACAAGATAGAGTTAAATGTCACAGCTACTCTTCCAAGTTTTCTTGTCTAAAACCTTTCAACAATGAACATAAACCAGTTACGTGTATCTGGATCTACTTTGAGACTAGTTACAGAATAAGACGATAGGTGGTGCATACCCTTAAAGTTAGTGATTTTTTTTAAGTTATAGATGTTTATTAAATCCGCCTTTTATCCAAGAACTATTTGTATCACGTTATTATTAGGTAAAATATACGAAAGCTTGAAAAGAAGCTCCCTATTTTATAATTAAATTGCCGCTAAGTTATGTGTATCTGGATCTGTTTAAAGGTTAGTTACAGAATAAGACGGTAGGTGGTGCATACCCTTAAATTTGGTGATTTTAAAGTTCGGATTTTTATCCAATAACTATTTGGATCACGCTATTATTAGGTAAAATATACGAAAGCTTGACATGAAGCCCCCTATTTTATAATTAAATTATGATATTTTTTTGTTCTGAAAGGGGGGATAATTTGCACTATCCTGGAAGCCCACGTTGTACCCACAAACTACATTAAAAAATAAGTAAGTAAGTTATAAACAGAATATTTTTGTTCACAGTCTATCAGAAAGCTAAATGGCCTTAACGGAAAAAAAGTTAGGTTATATGACACGAAACTAAATGATCTTAACGGGTAAGTAACGTTTCGTTATATGTCATAAAACTAAATTCTCTTGAAGGGTAAATAATATTTTTGTGATATATCATAAACTTAAATTATCATACAGAGTTTCGCGATAGTTTGTTCTTTGTTGAGCAAACACTGGCATGATCAGGCGGTCAGGACGCTAGGCTCGTAATCTGAGGGTCGCAAGTTCGAATCCCCGTCACACCAAACATGCTCGCCCCTTTCAGACGTGAGGACGTTATAATGTTACGGTCAATCTCACTATTTGTTGGTAAAAGAGTAGCCCAAGATCTGTCGGTGTGTGGCGATGAGCAGTTGCATTCCCTCTAATCTCACATTGCTAAATTAGAAATAGCTAGCGGAGATAGCTCTAATGAATCTTTGTGCGAAAATTCAAAGGAAACAAACAAACTTTGTTGAACAAAAAAAAACTTCACTCTGCCTTACTGTATCATGTAACTTTGTTTCTTGGTGATATCGGCTTGTAAATGTCTCATAGAAAGATTCTTCACGTGTTGTCAGTTGTGATAAGAATATTACTATAACTGTTTCTGAGAAAGACCACTTGCATAAAAATAAAAATAAATAGACGAAAGGTAAAACGACGTCTGTGAAACCACATAGATTATCATTTGATGGTCCCTTCCACCCCCAAAAGAACAAACAAATTTTAAACTCATAAAAGTTTAATGATTCCACACTTTAGACGTCTTACGTCACTTTATCACTTTTTTAAGCTTAAAAATCCTTAATGCTGTTCCACGTCAGACATATTAGACCACTTTTTACTACAAATATATTCACAATAGAATCCTAACGCTACACGACAAGTTGGTGAAAGTCCACTTGTATCCAGTGATGGAAACCAGTGAAATTGTTCACGTGCGATAACAGTTGTGGAACAGACCTGCGAGCTTCTTTTATCTTTTCCGATGCGAACGAAGACGTTCACAGAAAAACAATCGTTTCTGAAAAGATAAAACTTACAAACAAACACCATAACTGTTGTAGTGCTGAAAATTAACATTGCCAACCCAAAAGATCTGGACAACGTTCCCATAATTCCCAGCAAAGCGTCAGGAATTCTAAACCATGGCAGGGAAACTGCAAACCAATCAGAAAAGATGCTCCACAAAGGCCAAACTTTAGGCCTAAGTAAAAACTGCACTTTTTCTGGTCCCACAAAAGAGATTCAACAGTCACGTAGATATACCAGAGGTCCATTTGAACTGGAATACAAAAAATTCAAATAATTTAAAAAATAATAATTTAATGTTTAGAAATACATGTTCGTGCAAAGGAAAACTGGGGTAACAGTTTGTTTTGTTTTGGAATTTCGCACAAAGCTACTCGTGGGCTATCTGTGCTAGCCGTCCATAATTTAGTAGTTTAAGACTAGAGGGAAGGCAGCTAGTCATCACCACCCACCGCCAACTCTTGGGCTACTCTTATACCAACGAATAGTGGGATTGACCGTCACATTATACACCCCCACGGCTGGGAGGGCGAGCATGTTTAGCGCGACGCGGGCGCGAACCCGCGACCCTCGGATTACGAGTGCACGCCTTAACGTGCTCGGCCATGCCAGGCCTTTGGGGTAACAGAGTCACTTCAGGAACAATTAACTTTCTTATGTCAAAATCGTTTTGTCTTTCAAAAAGCCTAAATCGGGCAGCAAATTTTTTTTTTTTCAGCTAGTTTCAATCAGTTCAACCAACTTAGAGGTTCTTAAAGGCTTTTAAGAGTTATTTTAAAATATGTTTCATTACTTCTACCAAATTAGATAAATGATAAATAATTTTAAATTATTATTTGTTGATAAAGCTTATACTGAAAATTTTTCTGTTTTACACAAAATACAAGTCCCGAACAATCATGGTGAACAGTTTGTTTACCTGTATTATTTATTTTCCTCTATTCTTATCAAATTATTAATTTAAATAAACACTTAGAAAAAAATTATTTCCTTCTTCTGGTACTGATGCAAAAATTATTACCTGTAAAAATAAAGTGAGATTTATTGCATATAGAAATGATTAATTATTGTAATAATGTTCCAATAAAGCTTACAAATACATATTTCTATGTACACTATTAAAGTAAAAAAAACCCTTTGAGAATTATGACGTGCACCAAAAATTGACAGAAACAAACAATGACAAATACTTATAAAAAGCGGCCCGGCATGGCCAAGCGCGTTAAGGCGTGCGACTCGTAATCTGAGGGTCACGGGTTCGCATCCACGTCGTGCCAAACATGCTCGCCCCTTTTAGCTATGGGGGCGTTATAATGTACGGTCAATCCTACTTTTCGTTGGTAAAAAAGTAGCCCAAGAGTTCGCGTTGGGTGGTGATGACTAGCTGCCTTCCTCTCTTGTCTTACCCTGCTAAATTAGGGGCGGCTAGCACAGATAGCCTTCGAGTATCTTTGTGCAAAAATTCCAAATCAAACAAACAAACAAAACTTATAAAAACATTTCTTACCGAAAATGTCTCCTGATGGGACAGACGTAAATTAAAACACTTATATCATTAATATCTGGGTATCGATTCCCAGAGGCAACTGAGGGTCGCGAGTTCGAATCCCCGTCGCACCAAACATGCGCGCACTTTCAGTCGTGGGAGCGTTATAATGTAACGCTCAATCCCACTGTTCGTTGTTAAAAGAATAGCCCAAGAGTTGGGAATGGGTGGTAATGACTAGCTGCCTTACATCTAGTCTCACACTGCTAAATGAGGGACGGCTAGCGCAGATAGCCCTCGTGTAGCTATGCGTGAAATCCTAAAAAAAAAAAAAAACTCTTTCTTTGTAAACCTGACGATGACCGAGAAAGGTCGAAATGTTGTTCGCTCCTCTACATAAAAAGTTTTCTCAACCCAAACCAGCCGTTTTTACATATATAAATTTCAACTCTAACTCTGGAAAACCTAATTCTATTCAAATTTGTAGTAACATAAGTTCGGATGAAAATGCGCTGTTTAGTTGTTCTAATTTCTAAGTTTACCTTTCTTAAACTGGGAAAGAAAAAAAATTATATGTTATTCGATGTCTTAAAACAACAAAAACAAATTTGTAACTTCCAGTGATGTCGAGAAACCCACTTGTTGAGAATTTTATATGCAAAAAACGGCTCTTTTGGGCTCAGAACAACTTCAAATAGAAGAGCGAACAACCCCTTCCAAACATGTGGTCAGCTTCCGGCCAGTTACCTCTTTCTTTGTGAACCTGACGATGACCGAAGAAGGTCGAAACGTTGTTCGCTCTTCTATTTGAAGTTGTTCTGAGCCCAAAAGAGCCGTTTTTTGCATATAAAATGTGTAACTTCTTTATAACGAGAAACCTACTTGAAATAAAAAGGTATCTCAGAACGGCTGGTATGGGTATTAACACTTTTATTGATAAGCAGAGAACAACGTTTCGACCTTTCTTAAGATGGCCTAGGAAAAATTTGTAACTTATCTTTAAGTTTTATCTCAATAGAGGGCGCCATAATCGCAAGCATTCTCTTCAGAGCATACTGTTCACCTATAAATTGAGCTGACCCCATTAAAATGTGAGATCAATCGGGGAAGAGTTGCATTAACAAACCGGTAGGGGAAAACTGGTTGTACTTTTGTCATGGAGAAGACTATGAAAGGGCGCGATCCTCGTGCTGTATTTGCGGAGATACAAAATCGGGTATCAGCTGCAGGTGTGTCACCTCGTCAGCTCAGCAAGTTGAAGTCGATTGAAATTATTACAAAAAAGAAACACTCGGAAAAGGTTTCCGTTTCAAAAATTTGGACAGTATGGGCTGTCATTGTTGCAATAACCTCGGGAACGTTCTTTTATTTCGGTCTTCATACAACAGAAGGATTCAGCAGTTTGTGGTTTTATGTGGAAAATATCAACCCTCGTAGCGAGCTGTGCACCCTGGATGTGCCCGCGCCCGTGCAGAACGCCTTCATGCCACCTGTTGACTGTAACATATGCCGCAACCTGACCCACGTGGAAAAAATATCCAACACGACTCCTCAAGAATTCGAGTCCAGGTAACAACCCGTAAATTGCGAATTATAATGTATTAGCTTTCTATAAACAAACCTTCACGCTTTTAATTTGATCGTGAAAGTTTGTTAAAGTTGAAAATGTTGAAAGCAAGTTGAATATATCGGGAAATTTAGATATAATACCTGAATGGAGTATCACTTCTGTGAAAGTTGCTCTTAAGAATAAATAGTAAATAAATAATTGGAAGTGTGTCTTATCTTTTAGGTGGGATTGTTCATGTTCTCACTTTACTCTGTAGGTGGAAAGTGGATGGTCATAACTTTATTCAACGTCTAACAAAAAAGGGTGAACGTGTTTTGGAACCTCCAACATTCAAATGTTAAACGAAAAATTAGTGTCCCATTTGTTAGTATTTCAATTAAACACTCTCTTTTTAGGTACGAATTACAATATTTTATATTATCAATGTAATAGCGTGTTTTTGCACGGTTCCTCTAGGTGTCAGTTGCAAGTCAGCAAACATTTCGCGCTAAAATACGGATTTCAATAGCCGTAATACAATAACTTATTGTAAAGTGGTGTGCTTAACTGTAAACATACAAACAAATGGGACAGTTTTTACACGATCATAACACTTTCATTTTAATTTTTTTCTATAATATTAAGGAACAGACTTGTATAAGATCACTTAAAGTTGTATTTTTAATTATCATAAAATAAAGTAATATGTTATAAAGAGAAAAATCGTCAAATGAAAAGGAACTTACTTTACCGAGTTTAAAAAAAGCTTATAAAAGGTGAGGCTAATATCGGTAAGTTTATTTTTCAAGAAGTCTTCCCTGGTATCCATCAGTGTTTCCAATAGGTTTCCAATTTGATTCGGCCCTCAAGTAGTTTTGCGCTAAATTCAAACGAAACCAATATCATAGTTTACAATTGCATAATAATAACCTCTATCAGAAATCTGATAAAAACTGATAATTATAATTCGTTCATTTTCGGAAAGTAAGTTTTTCTTCTTCGAATTTGATCTTTAAAAAAACCAGTGTAGCAATATATTGATAAGGTAATCATGGTGTAAAAATTACACGGCATCAAACTGGTCTACAGGTAAAATGTTTTCCAATTAACAAGTATCATAACTTAACATCGAGGAGTTGATCTAATAAGCAAGTAGTAGTTGTGATGGTGCTAATAACATTGTATTATTTACATGATTCAACGGAATATTTTTAGGTCGATAGTTCGTAGCTAAGTTTACGAATCAAGTAGGTTTGTTTGTTTCTTTAATTTCGCGCAAAGCTACACTAGGGCTATCTGCGCTAGCCATCCCTAATTTAGCAGTGTAAGACTAGAAGGAAGGCAGTTAGTCATCACCACCCACTGCTAACTCTTGGGCTACTCTTTTACCAACGAATTGTGGGATTGACCGAAACATTATAACGCCCTCACGACTGAAAGAGCGAGTATGTTTGGTGTGACGGGGATTCAAACCCACGACCTTCGGATTACGAGTCGAGTGGCCATGCCGAGCCAAAATGAGTAAGGTTTTTGTCACTTCTCCAGGTTTTTATCACAACAAAAAAACACTTGTAAATTGAATTTAATAATTGTTTTTGTTTTGAAGTAGTACAGACCTTTCTACAACTACTAGGGTGGTGTTCAAAATATTTTTAAGTGTGCTAAAGTTTTGAAGATAAGCGATCAGCAATACAGTTTTGAGCATAAATCGAGTATATGTGTCGAGTACGTTTTTTGTTGTTGTTTTTCATGACATTCAGAAAATGATTCTACACGTCCCTATCGTATCAATTTAAGGTTTTTAAATGGAAAATTTCACCAGCTTTCTGGATAAAACATTTCCAAAGACGCTTATTTTAAGAAAACATTACAACAATACATTAAGTATTGTGCAATAATCGTAGACAAATGTTAGACCAATACAATAAAGTCTTGTACAAAAACGTTTGTTTTCCTAAAACAATATGACGTTAATACATTCAAGTCTTGTGCAGAAATTGTCTGTTCTCTGAAATACCTGGTTGCACCAGCAATACGTTTACGTCTTAAGTGTTAACTGTGTGACAGCGTCTACACTTTTCTTTTAAATGATATTCTTTCATAAGAAATTCAAATTCTGTTCTACGTGGGTCTCGGATAGTCCTTACGTTTTCAATACGTGATACTTTGGGCGTAAAGTGACTAGTTTCAGATCTAAGTGGAAAAACCAGTTAAAGAAGTTGTTTGAAAATCCTGTTTTAGTTTCCCGTTTGCTTACAATGCAAGATGGGAATAATTAAAAGCATATAAGAGGATTCTTTTCTTCCTTGACCAGAAATATGAACTTTTTTAGTTACACGGCATTGTTCATTCCAGTGCAAACTTACAAAGAACCGTGTGTTGGAAATACTAGGTTTACATCTTAACAATTGCTACTCGCCATATTAACAGTTACTGCTCACCATTTTAGTATTTCAATGCTCATTTACACGGCTCATTTTATAGCATATATATATTTTTGCAAAGTAAAACATAAACAGTGTAAAACTCGTGATGTTCTAATAAACAGAATAGTTATGCATCAAAACTTCATACTATGTGCCCATATTAAAATAACTACACAACTGCTTCACTGTTCCGAAACATCCACTTGATACAAAACTAAAGTACAGATCCATTCTTCAGAGGGGAGGTTTATAATTTTGTTAAAATATGCACCCAAGTTAGAAATTTCTGTTTGTTTATTTGGAATTTCGCGCAAAGCTACACGAGGGCTATCTGCGCTAGCCGTTCCTAATTTTGCGGTGTAAAACTAGAAGGAAGGCTGGTAGTCATCCCCACACACCGCCAACTCTTGGGCTACACTTTTACCAACGAAAAGTTAGATTGGCCGTAACATTATAACGCTCCCACGGCAAAAAGGGGGAGCAACGGGGATTCAAACCTGCGACCCTCGGATTACGTCAAGTACCTTAACCACCTGGCCATGCTGGGGCCCAAGTTAGAGAACAGCATTCTTTCCGAAACCATGTTATCGAATATTCTTAGACTTTGGTCTGTTTTAGCTTTTGATTAAAAAATGCCAAACATCTTACTTAATATAATTAATTGAAATTTCTTGCTATGTTACCAGATTAACAGAAGGTTTGTATTAAGTCTTACGACTTACCGGTTTGTGGAAAGACGTAATTTAAGCATTAGATTGAAACATATATTTGTTGTTGTTGTTTAATTTAAGCATTAGATTAATATATATTTTTTGTTATTGTTGCTTTTTTCACTTTAGACGACTTCCGTAGTTTCTACTAAACAAGAAATTCGTAGTTTCTATTTCGACATAAAATTCACATTTTCTCACTTGGTTGTTGTTGTTGTTGTTTTAAATTAAGCACAAAGCTACACAATGGGCTATCTGTGCTCTGCCCACCACGGGTATCGAAACCCGGATTTTAGCGTGTAAGTCCGCAGACATACCGCTGAGCCACTGGGGGGCTTCTCACTTGGAATTATATCCACAGTTTCTACCTTGACATGGAATTCATGGTATTTCACTTAAGATTAAATCCACAGTTTCTACCTTGACATAGAATCCATGGTATTTCACTTAAGATTAAATCCACAACTTCTACCTTTATATTTAAATATTCCAGTTATATAAATAATCTGACTCGCATTTTATCTTGTTTGATGAATCATATTTTCCAGTTTAAGTCAAATCTTCCAAGTAAAAGGTGCGTTAATTGGCCATGACCTAGTTACACGCTACAAGTGAAAGTTGAAAGGGACATAAATTACCCATGACTTTGTTACACGCTACAAGTTCATATAATAATTTTTATTACGTTATATTAATAAATAAGATAGGTTAACAACTGTTTAAGTATGAATCGAATTATAACAAATTAAACGCCTACTATTCACTTATTCACAAAACATAAATAAAACTCAGAAGAAAATTAACTCATATACGTCTAGCCGTTGTTGTAGGACTTACAAATGCAATATACCTAATGTAGGACTCACAAATGCAATGTACCTAATACTTTAAGTGACAAAGTTAGAAATTAAGGTCAGTTATGCTCCTTTCTTTCTTTAATCAATTTTTTTTATTTTACAATTTTAAAAATGCTTAATATAACAAATATTCATCGTCGTAAACCGTTACTTGTGCGAGACAGAATGTCAATTTACAGTCAGAGCACTGGTAGCATCCCACTTTTCAGAGGCGTCCTGTTTCCCGCTTGTTAAAGCTGATGGTATAATTCGTATTTGTCTTTTACTTGGATAACAGATGAAGGAAGACTGTCTTTCCCACAAAGAACACACAGAAGATGGTGCAGTATATGTTTGGGCAGCTATTCATCGTAATGTTCTTCATATTCTCCAGGAAAACATCAATGGTGCCTCTCACTGCAGACAATCTTACAGGCATTGTTGCAACATATGTAATTAAAGTGTCTTTTGGGATTTTACTCCAAATTTTCTAATACGCTCCCATAAAGTTTCTGTGAAAGTAACGTTTGATTTGGTCAAGTTTTTGATCTATCAAATCCCAGACCTGCTGCTCAACTAGGTTAGGATCGGGTCTGTGGTTGTTGGTTTTCTGTGGGGGTGCAATGCAACATTTGAATGGACTCCAGCAGCTTACTCAGATAACTATTTTGTACATAGGCGAGATGAAAGTTTGGGGTCATTATTTTCTTGGTAGTAGAATTCTTTACTAATAATATGCAAACCACGAGGTATACCATGATGAATCAGTATCTAATGGAACTTGCGCTGGTCCATTATTCCATCTACTATGCAAATATCTCTTGTCGGTTTAGCAGAAAAATACCCCCAAATCAAACGCGCTATGCACTGAAGCATGTACCTTTCACCTTTTTCCTGCCAGCCATACAACCAAAATATTTCAAACTTGGACTCATCTGTCCATGATATCCTTTTATTGTCTCTTGACAATAGTTGAAGATCTAAGTAAAACTTTTTTAAAACTGCTACACAACAAACTATTCCATTATTATTGAGTCTTCTTAATACTGTAGATGTGGACACTCCACTATCATTTGGTACGTGGTCATTTGTCTCATGCTTGACATCAGTGGCAGCTTTGCACAAATGAAAATACTTACCATCAATATCATTGAGTTTAGGAGTTCTACCTATTCCTTTCCTCTTTTCAAATTTACCTATCTTGGTTTCACTGTACTTAACAATGTTTGTGGGGAACATTTCAAGTCTACAGAAATTTGTTGGAGTCCAGCCAGCACTATGTAAAGTTTTTACGCTAACTCGCTGGTCCACGGATAATTTTCCATATGTTTTGTACCATGTTATGACAACAAAACTTAACATATCGTGTTAAACACTATTTTTTATCAAGGTTTATTTGTGGAGTGCTTATAAACTGATTTATTCTAGCATATACCAATACCATATGCTTCATTCTTTTTATATATAGTTAATACATGACAGTTATTTTAGACCCTAAATTTGATCAGAATGTTTATTTAAACAGAACCCTCACAATGTACCCTTGGTACACGTATATATAAATTCTAGAGAATGTCAAGTATCCTTACCCTAGTCTCTTGTCCTAACACATTTTCACATTACTATATATGGTTTGGCAAGGTTTTGTTGTGATAAGTGAAATAGACATCTTTTAACAGGTACGTAATAGAAGTATTTACTCTCATAATAAATCGTTCACGATGTCCATAAAGCCTGTCTCATTATACAAGTTACATATGCAGATGTGTGATATAACATATATTTATCAGTTTTACAGCGCTAAGTGTATTTGGAATTCATCTTTATAATAATCATCTCGTTTGTTACAAGATGTACGATCATTCTGACCAAAATTATGTCATTTCACGATCATGAGTACCTATTTACCAATATTCGTTGCGTGGCTTTGAACAAAATTCTGAAAAACAAACAAATTACTTGTATTTACATACATTTCCTCATAGGGATTATTCCGCTAATGGATTTGCTTTCTCTTTTGTCCAGATACGCATATAAGGGAATTCCAGTTGTTGTTACAGACGCGATGACCAACTGGACAGCCCCTGAAGTATTCAACTTTACATTTTTTAAATCGCTATACTCATATGAAGGCTTGCAACAAGAATGTCAGTTTTTTCCTTACCAAACAGAGTTCAAAAATCTTTCTGAAGTTTTCACCATGGAAATAGATCGTGCTTTGATGCAGGGCGAAAGTCACCCATGGTATGTCGGCTGGTAAGTATATTTTAAAAACTAAATAATGCATAAGATCAATAAAAATATAAAACGTTCGCCATGGACCATGGCATGATACATTACATATACGATGTATTTTTATACGTTTCCATGTAAAGAAGAGCGTACAGGTGTTAGAGATTGGGATATATAGGACAACTAAGAAATGTTTGTCAACGATGGTTTTATTTAGATCAACTATTTTCAGCTTAATACGGGCCCGGCATGGCTAGGTGTGTTAAGGCGTTCGAATAGTAATCCGAGGGTCGCGGGTTCGAATCCCGGTCGCACCAAACATGCTCGCTCTTTCAGCCGTGGTGGCGTTATAATGTTACGATCAATCCCACTATTCGTTGGTAAAAGAGTAGCCCAAGAGTGACTAGCTGCCTTCCTTCTAGTCTTACACTGCTAAGGTACGGACGGCGAGCACCAACAGCCCTCGAGTAGCTTTGCACGAAATTCAAAAACAAACAATTATTTTTAGCTTAATATAATTGGCAAAGTAGCTGATAAACTGTTGTGTAAAAAGAAAATAAACCTTAAACCAATTTGATGTAAATGTTTGACGTGTTTAACACTGTCTAAAAGGGCAGTGTGCTTCCCCCTAATTATATTGTTAGTGCGCATTCCACGAGGCTCGGCATGGTCAAGCGTGTTAAGGCGTGCGCCTCCTAATCTGAGGGTCACGGATTCGCATCCCCGTTGCGCCAAACATGCTTGCCCTTTCAGCCGCAGGGGCGTTATAATGTTACGGTCAATCCCACTGTTCGTTGGTAAAAGAGTAGCCCAAGAGTTGGCGGTGAGTGGTAATGACTAGCTACCTTCCCTCTAGTCTTACACTGCTAAATTAGGGACGGCTAGCACAGAGAGCCCTCGAGTAGCTTTGTGCGAAATTCAAAAAACAAAGACGCATTCCACGTAAATTGACGACATCTGTAGCATCGAACCCTCGACTACAAGAAAGAAGCGATCTCTATTACTTTTAACTTTATTATAGCATATTTTATGTCATATTTCTAATGTTTTTTTCTCACAAAATACCAAAAGTAAATATTACTTCTACCGTTATTACACACTTGACGAATTTGGAACAGACATTGGCACTTTTTCCTTTGTTCCAGTTATTTCCTGAAATGTTCACTTTTTAAACGGCAGGGGGAATTTATAAACCTAACTTCCTGAGCTTGCTAATTCACGTGCTATTTTATGCATTAAACGTATGAAATGATGATGTAATTCCACAATTCGATTAAAGTAGCCAAAGATCTGGTGTCAAAACCAGGGACGTATAACGTGGATAGTCCATGAGAAACGTGGAACTGACCGCACGACAACAACGTAAATATTTAGGAAATTACTAATTATATAGAAGGTCTGTTTGTTAGTCATATCGTTTCTAGGAAAGCTAGAATACAAATTGTGGAAGTATATATTTTCGTCGCAGCTAGAGTAACAATGAACAAAACTAGATAAATGTACAAGAAATTTCAAATATTTGAACACATAAAAAATTTTGAATTTCCCGCCCCAGTGATCTGCAACATCTTGGATTTAATTTCCGATTGGCTTTGAGATTTCAGAGATCTTATAAATATTTTAAGTTTACCACTTTGAATTCGTAATTCTTACAACTGTTGATTTCAAACATTTTTGTGACAGTTACTTCTTGAAATTTATATTAAACTGTTTGTTTTCAATTAAGTATAAAGCTTCACAATGAGTTATCTGTGCTCTGCCCGCAACAGGTATCGAAACCCGGATTTTAGCGTTGTATGTCCGCAGACATACCGCTGGGCAACTTGGGGGGGGAGTTGTATTAAATAAAGTCGAAATTTCAAAAAAATGGTGAACAGCTCTTAGTAAGAAAAATGTGCACGTGCTCAGGTCATTAGTGTCCGTTATCTGCTAGCTTTGTTTGTTTGTTTGTTTTTGAATTTCGCACAAAGCTACTCGAGGGCTATCTGTGCTAGCCGTCCCTAATTTAGTAGTGTAAGACTAGAGGGAAGGCAGCTAGTTATCACCACCCACCGCCAACTCTTGGGCTACTCTTCTACCAACAAATAATGGGATTGATCGTCACATTATAACGCCCCCACGGAACAAAACTAGTAATAAACCCTGTCTGATGTGCGTTGTCAACGATGTTTTTTTATGTTATATCCATGTATTGAAAGTATATAATGAAATATCTAGAGTGAAATCGGAAATACATACATATATATGTATATATATATTGATTTTTTTTTAATTTAGTGTCTCCATTGAATAGAAACATTTATCTGATATGCATTTAAAAATTACGATTTACTGAAGAGCAAATTTTAAACATTATATTTTGAGCAGTTAGATGTATTTGTCACTGTTTTGATTGCAGCTGGATATATTTGGTAGGTTAGCTAGCTTTTGCCATACCTGTCAAATATATAACAGGTCACAGTTTTATGATAAAAACAAATCCCAGGAGAATCTACCATTTCTTCAGTACAACTAAATATTAGGACAATCAGTTGTGGTTATTACTGTTTAGTTTGTAGCTGGCTGTGATTGATAATTAATTACCTTTGCTAGTCCCGTCAAAAACATAACAGATTGAATTAAGTTTTAGTAAATAATCCTAATGGCTTCTGGCATTTCTTTAGTGTAATATTTATATTACGCAGTAAAAATGTTTAAAATCAGGTTGTACAAAAACATTTAACTTATTTACCATTATCATTAACTGTGGTAACAATTTTGCCCAAACTAGAGTAAAAAAACGTACAAAAAGGAAAACGATAATTTGTTTCTTCATCGAACATAAACCGAACTTAATAAAGGCTTAACTACTGTCAGACCTAAGACAATGAACTTACTAACAGTATTAAGCACAGTAAAATACAGTTTTAATTAAATTAAGAGTTAAAAGCACACACCAGTTATAATGGTAAATTATCTCTTTATCGAATAAAGGCCATATTTAATAATGGCTTCACCAATGTTATGCCTAAGACAAGAGAACTTACAGGGTGGCCCGTAAGTTCCTACCCATCCATATTTATATTCAATTACGCATGTATTATTTATTTATTTCTTTTTTTCAGAGAAATATGGCCGATATAAACCCATTTACACTTGAAGAGCATATTGTGTATAGTTTCAATTGCAGTAAACTTTAACCCTCACTGGAGTAAAAAACATGTACAAGTTACAGATGTAATTCATTTCCTTATCGAATATAAGCCATACATAATAAAGGCTTAACCAATGTTAGGCCAACAACAAATAAACTTACAATTAATATGAAGCACGTTAATGTTGAGCCCTAATTAAACTAGAGTTACAAGACACACAAATTATGGTAGTAATTTATCTATTTATCAAATACGATTGATAAAGGCTTAAAGCTTAACAAATATTAGGGCATAATTAGGCCAACGACAAATGAACTTACTAATATCATTTAGCACGGCAATGTTTAGCCCTAATTTAATTAATTAAACTAGAGTTTAAGACTACACACAAGTTACAGTGGTAATTTATCTTTTTATTGAATATAAGTCGTTATTAATAAAGGCTTAATTAATATTAAGCCTACAACAAATGAACTTTAAGACTACACACAAGTTACAGTGGTAAATTATCTTTTTATTGAATATAAGTCGTTATTAATAAAGGCTTAATTAATATTAAGCCTACAACAAATGAACTTACTTAGTTTTAATTACGGTAAAGTTTAGCTCTATCTAAATTAGAGTAAAGGAAACATGCACAAGTTACAGAGGTAATTTATTTCTTTATCGAATATAAGCCGTACTTAGTAAAGGCTTAACTAGTGAATGAATTTACTATTAATTTTAAGCACGGTAATGTTTAGCTCTAACTAAACTGGAGTTAAGAACGCACATAACTTACAAAGGTTGTTTTTATCTTTATACCCTTATCTATTATTGCTCTTGCTTAATAAAGGCTTACCTGATGTTAGGCCCAAGATAAGTGAATTCGTAGAAATTATTAAATTAAAATTATTTTTTATTTATTTTGAAATTGAAAGTTGTAATATATCACCTTACTATTTGGTATTTGTTTGCTTCCTCGGAATTACGTGAACCTGACATACATTTAATCATAATTTAGATCAACGACCCATTATGTAAAGGAGCATTGTTGCAATAAAGATACTAATGTAACCATAAATGTTGCGTGTCTATGATAGGCGAAAAAATAAAATACTTTTGTATTTCAATATTTCTTCTTTGTTTGTTTGTTTTTTATATTAATTTTATTTTATACTTATATTTCCCGAAAAATACCAACAATATGTTAAAGACTGTTGAATGCTAGGCCCATAATTTATCAGAGCATCACTTCTGGGTTACATCACTCAGCTACATTTCACCGAATATAAATTGGAGAAAATATGTAGTGACTTTCCAAAAACCCAAAGTGTAAGACTGTAACACTGATCCATCCTTAATCTGTAACAGGCTTAGGTCTAGTTGGAATTTAAAATGAATCTGAAAAACGTTTAATCTTGTTTATCTTGGAAGGAAAAATTAGAACTATCTGAAAAACAGTCCATCGTTGTATTCAAAGAAAGAACTATTAGTTTTATAGTCATAGTTTAGCGCCCGTAGAATGTTTTTAAAGTACAGCCTCATAACTCACAGTTCTATTATATCTTGAACGATTTGAGATCTAATTACAGTTTTTGATCAGGAAGTTAAACTCTCTCATTTGCTTTAATCTGGTTTTAAAGAATTTCAGTTTGACGGTAAACTGGTAGATGTTCTGATATTTAATAAAATCGAATCTGATATAGGCGCACCTCATACTTGATATTACTTGCGCACAAAAATATAGCTGATAAAATAAAATAATAAATTTATTCTAATATCGCCTAACAGAATTTCAAGAGCCGCAGATATTTAGGATTCTTGTTAAAGTAAAGAATTGGGTGTTAACAAATGCTACTGACGGCACAACATTAATAATGAAGATGTACTTCTAGTATTTACAAATAACCATTGAGTCTGAGCTGATATTACTATTAGTAGTAATTACAGTACTGCGTTTATGCAAACTCTATTTATACATTCATTCATCATCCATTCGATCCCATCAAGAAACATAGGGCCAAAATCACTTGCGGTTTCATGAACAGGTATTTTAAGTGAGTAGGTTGTTAGCCAACTGCACCAAGCTGTCCCTAATTTAGCAGTGTAGGACTAGAGGGAAGACAGCTAGTCATCACCATCCACCCCCAACTCTTGGGCTACTCTTTTACCAACGAATAGGGGGATTGATTGTGACATTATAACGCCCCACGACTGAGAGGGTGAGCATGTTTGGCGCGACTCGGGCGCGAACTGACAACCGTCAGATTACGAAGCGCACGCCTTAACGCGCTAGGCCATGCCAGGCCAAACTATATTTGTAATCTACTCTTATTAAATAAAGCGTTCTATTTTATTCTATAAATTAACTAATACTAATTTAAATATTTACAAGAAATTATAAATGCATCCTTCTAACGCCTCACTCTCTAGCGTTTGCCACACAAACCCAATAACAATTAATTGTACTTGTCATCAGTTTGTTTTTTGAATTTCGCACCAAGCTAGCCGTCCCTAATGTGGCAGTGTAAGACTAGAGGGAAGGCAGCTAGTCATCACCATCCACCGCCAATTCTTAGGCTACTCTTTTACCAACGAATAATGAGAAGGACCGTCACATTATAACGCCCTCACGGCTGAAAAGGTGAGGATATTTGGTGCGACGGGGATGCGACCCTCAGATTACGCACCCCTTAACCTACATGGCTATGCCGGGCCGAGAACTTGTCATCAGACATTAGTATTAGGCATAATACATTTTTAACGGGGAGGGGGTATATACATCTTTGTAATGAGCTCATTTCAACCATATTTGGGTCCATTTCAATGTATATATTATTCATTAAAAGCAGACTTGGCTGTTGTACGGCATACCTTTTTGCGCTGTGTAGAACTTATTTAATGTAATTGGCTTCATATCACTGTTATTTAATTGAATAAGTTGCAAGAAAAGTTGCGTTAGCCACTTTTAGGTTCATTTTAATGTATATATATATATATATCATTCATTAAAAACAGGCTTGCCAATTAGACAACATTTCTTTCTGCACTGTTTCGAAATTATTTGGTAAAATCTTGCTTGAAATTATTATTATTTAATTAGCTATGTTGCAACAAGTGTTTTTCTCTCTCAACCCTGAAATCGGTTGGATACAAGTTCTCGTGCAGAATGAATATTTTACTGTGTATTTTTTCAAACTTGTCAAGTAGACAACGTTTCTCTCTGTTCTGTTTCGAAGTTATTTGGTGCAATCTAGTTTGAAATTATTGTTCATTAATTAATTATGTTGCAACAAGTTTGTTTTTTTTTCTCTCTCTCAACTCTCAGATTGGTTGGATATAAGTTTTTGTATGTGGTTTTGCAGTTGGGTTTAGGCTTAAACGTGCAATCATTCAACCCCTATCTTGTTACTTAGTAACGTTAGAAGACAAAATCCAAGAGGGAGTTACTGGTCCACCTGAAATTTTCATTTGTGACGACAAACAAACTGCTCGTTCGAGATAAGAGCTGATGTTTACGTTACAACATTTTAAGTAGCCTGTTTGTGTGAATAATGTGATTAGTCAAGTCGTGTTCTGTTATTAGCTTGGATGTGTGGAGTCTTTAACCACACACATATAATCTGAACGCAAAAAAACACACACACACATACCTCTTATCTTCTCAAGACGGCTGTGGGTTTCTTCTCTATATCTAACAAATATACTTCTTCCACATTGCTTACTTGAATGTACGAGATTACTTAGCGAATAGGTGATAAAGAATACTGCATTGAAACAACAACTAAACTTACTAATGAAGGAACTATTGATAGTTTGATACGTCATTGGTATGTTTTCCATACAAAAGTATTATCTTTAATGTTTAGAATTAAATATCTGCAGTCTTTGTTACCAATATTTAGGGCGTGCACTCGTAATCCGAGGGTCGCGGGTTCGCGCCCGCGTCGCGCTAAACATGCTCGCCCTCCCAGCCGTGGGGGTGTATAATGTGACGGTCAATCCCACTATTCGTTGGTAAAAGAGTAGCCCAAGAGTTGGCGGTGGGTGGTGATGACTAGTTGCCTTCCCTCTAGTCTTACACTGCAAAATTAGGGACGGCTAGCACAGATAGCCCTCGAGTAGCTTTGAGCGAAATTCCAAAACAAACAAACAAAGTTACCAATAACTAAATGTCCCCAAGCAAGAACATTCGGATTTTTAGAACATAAAAATTGTACTCCTTTAATGAGGGGGGGGTGACATTATAAATAATCGATTATACACATTATAATTATAATTATTTCACATTTCATCATGTGAAAAATAGGTTTTTAATTTCTTTACTTCTGATGAGAGATTTTTCTTTGAGTAATTTTTTGTTGGCCAGAGAAACTTGTTGAACAACCTTCATTGTTGTCCACTCTTGACACCCTCACCCCACCCAGTGACACAGCGGCATATCTGTGGACTTATAGTACTAGAAACCGGGTTTCGATACCTGTGGAAGGCTGAGCACAGATAGCCCTTTATGTAACTTTGAGTTTAATAACAAATAACAATTATTATGCATTTAAATAAAGAAACGGTACCTTACTAAAATCGTCACTCATTTTTTTAATAAAATGAAGAAGCTAAGTCTAGAAGATTTCTATATAAATGGGTTGCTTGTTTTCATTCCAGGAGTAACTGTGATCCTCTCGTAGCGAATATATTACGTAAGTATTATAGTAGGCCATATTTTCTGCCAGAAAACTCGGAAGGCAGTACATTGGACTGGATTTTTATAGGAACACCAGGGTACGGCGCTAATATGCACGTAAGTACCCTGAGTCTATCAACTATTTCTGTTGTATTAGTGTCTAGTAGCTGATCATCAACAACTTGCAACAACTAATCATATAACAGTTTATCACGAAACCTAAGTCCTGGATGCAATCACAGATGTTGTTTTTTTAAGACTTGTTGAGGCAAGTCCATCTGTCCGGACCAAAGATGCTGTAACTATACTCTAAAATCAGTATGATTCTGACCAGGACAGTAACTGTAGCAACCTTCCGCCAGGTTGGAAGATCAAAAACAATATATTTAGACAACAAAGAAAGGTCGCATGATAAGATGTAGGAGTCGAAAACGAAGTAACAAATTAGTGTATGTGACCGTTACTGGTAAGGCAGTATAGTCATCCCGAAATTCTTTATATCTTTGGCTACTTATAAATCCTGATGTGTGTGTGAAAAATATATATATTACTATCATATACGTTGCATATTTGAATAAGTTACAGGTTCCAGACTTGACACTTTTGTGTGCAAAACTTGCTCAGAAAAATTACTGGAATTATTTTTGTTCCTTGCCACCAAAAAAAACAACAACCTTACTTTGTTTTTGGTTGATCGGAAAACATGCTGTCTTAATGAATAAAAAAATCAAGCATCTATCAAGTTTAATAAAGTAAGTTGTCAGGCATATGTCGAGGACATTTTTGAAGTATAGTAAGTTGTCAGGCATATGTCGAGGACATTTTTGAAGTATAGTAAGTTGTCAGGCATATGTCGAGGACATTCTTGAAGTATAGTAAGTTGTCAGACATATGTCTAGGACATTTTTGAAGTATAGTAAGTTGTCAGGCATATGTCGAGGACATTTTTGAAGTATAGTAAGTTGTCAGGCATATGTCGAGGACATTTTTGAAGTATGATTTCTTGATGACGGATGGAGCCAACGTGTCTGTTTTAGGACCACTTCTCTCTCTAAATCTTCCATAAGAACCGTTCAACTGATCTATTCTTCAATATAGCATCATTATACATACACAAATAATAATAGATCACATAAATGTTAAACTTTAGGTTCAAAATCATCAGATTGATTGTATGTTATGTAAACGTTAACATTTACGTATTGTTTTGTTGTTGTTTTTTAAATATCAAATATAAGGTTCGTTAGAGAATATCCATTGAATGTCCCCTGCTGGTACAACACTAAAATCAGGGGTTCGATTCCCCTCGGTGGACTCAGCAGATAGCCCAATGTGGCTTTGCCATGAGAAGACATACAAATATGCATTGAACATTCTGGACTCTTTGAATTTAATAACATGAATGACGAGTGAAAATTGAAAATATAGAAATATTTCATTGCGCTCACCCACTCGCACGTTTTTGTTTCTAATTTATTGATTGTTAATATCAGAGACAATCATAACGAAGGCCCTGCCTGTTGGAGATATTCTTGTAAAAGACGTTTCACGTTTCATTCTTCGTTTCCCATAATAAAAAACACAATATTCTATTTATTTATTTGTTGTCCAGCTTATAGTTACAACAATATGCATAATTTGTAAAATTAGGGACTTGAAGAACAGGCTACTATACAATAAATTGTACAAAATATTTGTTTTATTTTTAAATGGCATGGCTTGATGGTTACGTTACTCGATTTGTACCCGTTCTTTTGAGCGTCGGAACGTTATAATATGATGGTCAATTGTCAATGAGTAGCTCAAGGTCCGTAGGTAGTGACCAATTTTCTTTCTTTAGTCACGGCCTGACATGGCCAGGTGGATTAAGGCGTTCGACTCGTAATCTGAGGGTCGTGGGTTCGAATCCTAGTCGCACCAAACATGCTTGCCCTTTCAGCCGTGGGGGCGTTATAATTTTAAGGTCAGTCCCACTATTCGTTGGTAAAAGAGTAGCCCAAGAGTTGGCGGTGGGTGGTGATGACTAGTTGCCTCTCCTCTAGTCTTACATTGCTAAATTAGGAACGGCTAGCACAGATAGCCCTCGAGTAGCTTTGTGCGAAATTTAAAAAAAACCAACAAACTTTCTTTAGTCTATCACTTTAAAATTACTGACCCCTCGCGCAGGCAGCCCTCGTGTGGCTTTGCGCGAAATTCAACAAAACGTGAAAGGATACATTTATACAACTTATCTTACTGGTGTTGTCCCACACAGAACTTAACAGTTGAAGTTCACTAGCTCGCTGTTAAAAAGACATTTCAAACTCAAACATAAATATTCCCTAGAATTTTTGGTAGAAATTGTCTTTAAATTCCAAAGATGTGCTTGAATGTAATTAGTTTTTCTTCTTCTCGGTTGCTACCCTTCCATCAATGTTCTGTTGCCTATACAAAGTTGAAAATAGTCTCCCGTTATAGCACGATCTTGTTTAATTACGTTGACAATAAAAAACATTGAGATGCACCAAGACTAGTATATAGATTTGTTTGTTGTCATTAATTTCGAACAGACAGATTAGGAGGAAAACGGCTCGTCAACAACGCCAGCCGCCAACTGCTGAGCTACTCTTATCTGACTTGTTAATGGTTTGTTTGTTTGTTTGTTTTGGAATTTCGCACAAAGCTACACGAGGCCTATCTGTGCTAGCCGTCCCTAAATTAGCAGTGTAAGGCTAGAGGGAAGGCAGCTAGTCATCACCACCCACCGCCAACTCTTGGACTATTCTTTTACCAACCATTTTTACCATTCTTTAGTGGGATTTACCTGTCAAATTATAACGCCCCCACGGCTGAAAGGGCGAGGATGTTTGGCGCGACGCGGGCACGAACCCGCAACCCTCGGATTACGAGTCGCACGCCTTACGCGCTTGACCATGCCGGGCCAACTGATTAATGGAATTGTATCTTTACGATTGAAGCCACACTTGCGACTTACTAATAAATTCAATGCCAAATTTATTTAACGTTATTTTAATTGGGTTTCTTTTGTCACGTTGCAGGAAGCGAAACTATTGTCGAAGTTTCATCTATATTTTTCACTTCTTACGACAGCGTAAGAGTTGATTGATTTTAAAGTTACAAAATCACGAATTTCTGACAACACATTTCTGTTGGTTTTGTTTCAAGATCGATCACGTCCTGTACCCCTCTTGGCAAGCTCAGATTAAAGGGCGGAAGCTGTGGACGCTAGAACCAGTTCCAGAATGTTTCGCTGAGTGCAGGACGTTGGAAGTCACTGTCGAGTCGGGAGAAATAAGTATGTTTGTTTTTATGATGTCGTAATCGGATAATTTTCTTTTTTCTTTAATTTAAGTACACGTAGTAAAGATTATTTAGGAAACTGGCTTGGGTGTCCAATAGCCATGCATCCCAAAGTTCACGTGACTAGGAAAAAAGTGTCAAACAATAGCTGGTAAAATTAACGTAGAAATCAGCCTTTTGGAACGAATTAAACACAAGCTTTGTCAGTATTTTGGTGTGTGTGTTTTTTAATTAAGCACAAAGCTACACAATGGGTTATCTGTGCTCTGCCCACCACGGGTATCGAAAACCGGATTTTAGCGTGTAAGTCCGCAGACATACCGCTGAGCAACTGGGAGGCAGCTTTGTCAAAATTAAAAGAAAGGTAAGTGTGGATTATATAGTATATATTTACAGTTTTTCTGGGTGTGTGAGTTGTTTTTTTTCTTTCAACAAAGCTACATCGGGCCATTTGCTGTGTGCACCGAGGGGAATCGAACCCTTGATTTAAGCGTAATAAATCCGCACACTTTCTGCTGTACCAATGAGGGACTACAGTTCCTGCTTTTACAGAAACATGCTAAACCCAAATCAGTTGAGCTAATAAAATCAGTGATGAAGAGAAAACCCACTTGTAGAGAAAAATATATATGTAAAAACGGCTCGTTTGGGTTGAGAAAATTATTTTAAGTGGAGGAGCGAACAATGTTTCGACCTTCTTCGGTCATTGGCCTGGCATGGCCTAGCGCGTTAAGGCGTGCGCTTCGTAATCTGAGGGTCGCGAGTTCGCGCCCGAGTCGCGCCAAACATGCTCGCTCTCCCAGCCGTGAGGGCGTTATAATGTGACGGTCAATCCTACTTTTCGTTGGTAAAAAAGTAGCTCAAGAGTTGGCGGTGGGTGGTGATGACTAGTTGCCTTCTCTCTAGCCTTACACTGCAAAATTAGGGACGGTTAGCACAGATAGCCCTCGAGTAGCTTTGTGCGAAATTCCAAACATCATCACACATCTTCTTCGGTCATCGTCAGGTTCACAGAAAGAAAGAGTTAACTGACCGTTGGCTGACCACATGTTTGAAGGGGGTTGTGTAACTGAGTGTAGGAATGTAGATGGTATGCTTAGATGTTTGAATATATTTTATAATATAGGTATAAAGGGTTTCCTTTGTATTTGTTTATTTTGGGCTTGAGTTGTTGTATAAGTAAGGCTTCTTTCATTTTGCGTTTGTTTTTTTATTTTGTATTTGGGTGTTTTCTGTGGTTATGTTGTGTTTATTTGATTTGCAGTGTTGGAAAACGTGTGAAGGTGACTTTTTGTCTAGGTGTGTGCGTATAATGTTTTGTGGAAAAAAAAACTTATTGAAGTGGTTAAATTATTGTTTTATTTTGTCTAATTTGACGTTAATTTTATCTGGTGAGCATAGTTTTTTGGCTGTGTTGATTTGGTTTCTTAGCATGTTCAGTTTTTGTTTTGTTTTATGTCCTGAGTCCCATGGAATGTATAGTCCAGTATGAGTGATTTTTCGGTGTATTTCTGTTTAAAATTGTGCATCGGTTTAGCTACAAAGTAACAGTTTAGATAAGAAAGACAGAAAGTAAGTAACAGTTTAAACAAGAAAGACAGTAAGTAAGTAACAGTTTAGACAAGAAAGACAGTAAGTAAGTAACAGTTTAGACAAGAAAGACAGGAAGTAAGTAACAGTTTAGACAAGAAAGACAGTAAGCAAGCAACAGTTTAGACAAGAAAGACAGTAAGTAAGTAACAGTTTAGACAAGAAAGACAGAAAGTAAGTAACAGTTTAGACAAGAAAGACAGTAAGCAAGTAACAGTTTAGACAAGAAAGACGGTAAATAAGTAACAGTTTAGACAAGAAAGACGGTAAGTAAGTAACAGTTTAGACAATTAAGACAGTAAGTAAGTAACAGTTTAGACAAGAAAGACGGTGAGTAACAGTTTAGACAAGAAAGACACAGCTGTTTCGATTGCCTGTAATTATTATTGTGATAACATTTTATTGAATTAAAAATAAGACATACATGTGTTTAAATTTAAAATGTATTTTCACCTTTAATGTTATTTGTATTACAACTTATTCAGAACATTCAGATTGCACGTTGAGTACCCTGTAAATGTTACTCCTGAAACTGGGAATCAACTTGGCTAAGATGTTAAAATAACCTATAATCTGTTGTTGTTGTTTTTTTTTACATACCTAATAGTGCAACGGTTATAAATACTGAAGTACCAATTGTTCTTAGAAAGAAATCATTTGAATAGTTTCAATGAAAGGATGGAAGTGATAGGCTCTTTTTAACGCGGTCCTGTTCGAGATACTTCTGTGAGGAAGATTTCACTATATCCTTCTTGTTGGAAGCGGAATTAAAGCGAGAAAAAATCCTTTGAAAAGGAGAACATTGTGCTAAATTAATACAAGACTGATATTTATAAGAAATTATCATATATATTTATTTATAACATTTCATTTGTTTTTAAAGAGATTGGAACAAAGGCCAAACAACAATAATTAACTGTAATATAATTAGTTCTGCGTCATAAAATAGTGAACAAAATAATTAGAATATATTTTTGGCACTTAAAAAAACGAATCCAATGAAAATCCTAAGGTATACGTATATTTCATATTTTCCTTCAGATCTACAGTAATGGAAATACACGCGGAAACAAAGTGCGCATATAACGCAAATTATACAGAGCAAAATAGGTACCGTTATGTTAGAGTTTAAGGTGTCTTGTGTAATTTTTAAACACAATGTATGATGATATAAAATGTGCAAAGATAAATTGTTCAGAACATTAATATCTGGTGTGTGAGCTCTTTGCTTTATACAAACTTTGACAATCTGATTCTATATTCCCACACAGTTTATTCACGAAGAATTGTGAAATGCTATTCCAAGTGCCCTGTGATACATCGCACAATTCATCCAAGTTACTTGAGTACCATTCAAATTTCTCAGCGTCCACGTAACTCCAAATATCCAAGGCGTCTTTGTTTTGCGTTTCCTTCGTGCTATTTACGTTCCAAGTACGATTTCACTTCTTTGGCTGTATATCTGTGGACATTTTCATGTTGAAAGATGAAAGTTTACCTAAATGAGACGTTCTTGAAGAAATTACATGGTGAATCAGAACCTACCTGCACCTGTCAGCAGTTAGGACACCTTTGTTTTCATTAAAGCTTTCGACATCCCTAAGTGAGGTACAGCTCAACAGTTGTATTGAGTAATTCCTAACCTCAACTACAGATGTCGCTTTCTGACTGTTATACCGATCTATAGTCTGCCTTCAAACAGATAAAATTTAATATCTCATGTAAAGAAGATATTTACCATGTCTGCTGTCTATTTTAGTATTTTAATTTTGTTTCCCAACACCTACGTATTCATTGTGGCCATCTTAAACAAATGTGTATCTTATTGTTTTTGAAGACCTGTACTTTTCAGCAAAATCGTTCACAAGATCTCATCTGGATCGTCGTCTGTAAAATAGATAATTTTCCTTCAAGAACTTTATCTCATTTGATCGTTTGGCTTTCTTCTTTTGTCACTTTCATTGTCAACAGTGCCAGTTTCACGGACCTCACGGAATTTTAGGCTTCGAGTAGATTTCTTCAGCTGAAACTTTGATTTATACACACTTGTCGTGTGTGATTTCCTTCCCGGAAATCATTGTGTTCACCACAAGTTTCATACTAAAAAACTATGTTAGTACCTGTAGTTATATAAACCTTTCAGTGGTTTAGATTGGTAGTCTGACACCCAGTCACATTATGTCATGTCAACATGACAACGCATTAGGCAACACTTACTTATGTGTAATATCCGTTATATATTCACTTTGTCTTCTGTTTCCATAATTATTTTCAATACAGTATACATTTAGAGAGAGAGAGATTTTTCAAGTGTTTGCTCCTTTAGAGATGATATATTGCCAATGTTCTATGCAGTTATTTATCCTTCGGTAACTTATTCGGTTTTTACTCTAACAGTCTAAAAGAACGTGTTATAGAGCGTGATGATTCTGATGATCTAATTGACCAATCAACAAACTGAGTTTAAAACAACTTAACACATAAGTCTAACTAACGCGTGGAAAGTACATTTTCCCTTTCAGTTGAATCTAACGGTTTAAGGCCTGGCATGGCCAAGTGGTTAAGGCGTGAGACTCGTAATCTGAGAGTCTCGGGTTCGCATCCCCGTCACACCAAACATGCTCGCCCTTTCAGCCGTGGGGGCGTTATAATATAACGGTCAACCCCACTATTCGTTGGTAAAAGAGTAGCCAAAGAGTTGGCAGTGGGTGGTGATGACTAGCGGCCTTCTATCTTGTCTTACACTGCTAAATTAGGGAGGGCTAGCGCATATAGGCCTCGTGTAGCTTTGCGCGAAATTAAAAACAAACAAACTAACTATCGATTTAAAATATTTTCTTACGAGATGAGGTTTTCATAAAGTAACGTAAGTGAAGAAATCCGTTACGTGAGCTAAACATATCTCAAAAACATTGCTTTGATACATGTAAAACTAATAATCGCACGATTATATAAATATGTGCGTGTTCTGTTGATACTGAATACTTACTAATAATATTTATTCATTTTTATTTTTTTCTACGTTTTTAGTTGTACTCGACACCAACATATGGTACCACAAGACCTTGATCGTCGGCAATGAGATGAGCATCACTATTGGCTCTGAGTACGACTGACCAATAATGAGACGAGAATTGCTATTGGTTCAAACGACGGATCAGCTTTAAGATTTTTGTTGTTACTGTGATGATCTATGTTTCCCTAATGAGTTATTAAATATCGTGAGTAACTCGTTGATATAAAGTGTATTCCAAAATGTAAGCGTTGCGCGAAAATGCGCCCTCTTTGGTTGTTCCGTGTATGAAATGTATATTTTCGTTTTCTCTCATATGAAGTGGTATATTGCTTGTTCTTAAGGCCAGCGCTAGTTAGATGGAAAATAAATAAATAAATATTATTCATTATGTGTATTTATTTGTATCTATGGAGCAACAAAATAGCTCATTTCTATTTCCTTAAAATAACATGTATTTTGAGCTTCAATTTAAAAAAAATATACGTAGTTTCATGGGCACTTCCCTCTGAAACCCACAACTTGGCTAATCTGTCGATTGAACCTCGCAGGTACTTCACTAAAATTCGTGGTGGACCAAACCATGGTTGATGTTTCGAATGAATAAAACAACGAATCACTGAAAATACATAATATTTAATCATAACCATTCAAAATTTCGTGTTCCCCAGTGGTTCAGCGGTATGTCTGCGGACTTACACGCTAAAATACGGGTTTCGATACCCGTGGTGGGCAGAGCACAGATAGCCCATTGTGTAGCTTTGTGCTTAATTCAAAACAATAGCAACAACAGTCAAAATTTTGTGTCCTGAACTAAGGTATTGTGCGCTTATAATTAAAGGTAGACGTACTTTTGAATATTACAAAAACAACAAAAAGTTCATCACCCGCTCAAATAAGTAACGAGCTATTTTTGTCAAGAACGTACGCTGCTCGTAACAATTCCTATTTCAGCTGTGATAAATCATAGTCACAGTTTCCAAACAACGTAACTAACACCCTTACTTAATTTTATATAAAGCGACTGTCATGTGACTTGATACAAAAATACTTCCTTCTGAGTTCTTGTCCACAAAATCTTATTGGATACTTACTACACATGCTCGTGAAAAATGAGGTTTGGTCTAGTTCTGGCCATGCTCTAAACATACAGTGGCGTATTTAAGTAGGGGTTAGAAGGGTCCTCATCCTCATGTAAAATTACATGGGATGTTGAGCCCATACAAGGTTAAATCCGTTACTCGATCCTGTAAACAGTGTGATGTGTTAGTCACTTGTAAACAAGATGTGTGCCTACGTGTTGTTTGACCAATCCACGCGCTCTTCACTGAAAACATGTTGTTTTTAGCAGATAAGATCGCACACTACTGGCCGTTTCACGAACCTGTTTGACTGTTTAGAGACCATACGCTGTCGCCGTATTGAGCGATCTACTTTGTCATGACCTCAATTAATTGTATTACTAACGCTTTGAGACCCTTTACAACTTGTTTGGCCAACTTTTCGCTGACCTATTCAGACGTCTTCGTTTGGGTCCTTGCACACTTCGTAATCCACCTGGGTGTTTTCGAAACTTTACTGTTGCTCAAACAATAACACATTATATATTCCTTCTCCTTCATACACTACTGAAATATACACGTCCTATCAAATGACCTGATACGCGTTTGTACAAAATATAAATCAAGATCTAAGGTGTCACTCACGTTGTGTGATAACAGTGCCTAAATGCTGTTAAATAACAGTAATTTAAGAATATGCGATGCATTCAGATGTGATTGTTCTATCGTGATAATTGCAAATATAGTTTTAAATTTGTATCAACAGTTCATTTTATGTTACTATCGTACGGAGCAGACGTGTGTTCCAAACACTACTTGTGTGTAACTTGTGTTTTAAGTTGTAAATTCCGTTTCTGATGCGTGTAAAATACTAACACTTAGCAAGGGATTGATCATTATAAATCGCCCGTCCCCTAGGAGGTTAAATGTCAAATATGTCTGTTTCTTCTCTGGATTTCGCTAGGACTATCTGCGTTAGCCGTCCCTAATTTAGCAGTATAGCTAGAGGGAAGGCTGCTAGTCATCACCATCCGCCGCGAAATCTTTCATCAATAAATGGTGTGACTAACCGTCACATAATAAAGCTCCCACGACTGAAATGGAACGTTTAGTGTGACGAAGATTCGAACCCGCGACCCTTAGATTACGATTCAAGCGCCCAATACCACTTGGGCCATGCGGGGCCACCATTAAATATGAAGGCTCGTAACAAGGAAAAGTTTGTTTTGATATCTGTAGTGGGCAGAACATTGATACCCCACTGTGTAGCTTTGTGCTTGGCCAAGCGTGTTAAGGCGTGCGAATCGTAATCTGAGGGTCGCGGGTTCGCATCCTCGTCGCGCCAAACAAGTTCGCCATTTCAGCCGTGGGGGCGATATAATATGACGATCAATCCCACTATTCGTTGGTAAAAGAGTAGCCCAAGAGTTGGCGGCGGGTGGTGATGACTAGCTGCCTTCCACTGCTAAATTAGGTACGGCTAGCACAGATAGCCCTCAAGTAGCCTTGAGCGAAATTCAAAAACAAACAAGTTTTGTGTTTAATAACAAACCACCACTACAAATCATCGGTTACAATGTACTCATTTTAATCATAAAAATATGCCCTAATAGCATAAATATAAATTCATTGCACACCCGTTCAAAATAACGTTTTTATTGTTGTTTTTTGTGGTATATTTTAAAATGTGCGTATCGACTATTTGGTAAGGTCTCATTACATTAATTTGTTTTATTAATTCATTAATGTGTAATTACACTTTTGTAGGTGACATTATTGAAAAAAACATTTGGGAAAATTATTTTTTACCTCTTAAGTCACGTGGTTATGTAATGTTTAATGTTTAAAGTCTTAAACTCATCTTTTATTTGGGAAAATGGACGATTCAAAATTACTTGAATATTTTTGTCTGAATAATTCATGTATTGAAACCATTATTACTTTAATTTTGTTTGGTTAAAAATTCACTTTCATTTTTGTACAAAGACTGCGATAGATCACGTGACAATAGTCATGCGAAATATTATTTGGTGTCAACTTTGTGTGTGTCTGTGCGTGGATTTACTGAAACTTCAGTGTAAGTTTCTATTTCATGATGACGAGAAACCCACTTCAAATAAAAATGTATCACAGAACGGCTGTAATGGGTATGGACATTTGTTTTGACAAGCAGAGAACAACGTTTCGTTCTTATCAGGTCATCTTCAGGTCGAAACGTTGTTTGCTGCTTATCAATAAAAGTCTGAATACTTCTGTACCAGCCGTTCTGAAATACATAAGATAAGGTTTGTTGATTATTAACTTGTCAGTGAGAAAATAACTAACTGTTACGTTGAGGATGGATTGTGTTGTTTACAGTGAACTAACTGTTAAGGATGGATTGTGTTGTTTACAGTGAACTAACTATTAAGGATGGATTGTGTTGTTTACAGCGAACTAACTGTTAAGGATGGATTGTGTTGTTTACAGCGAACTAACTGTTAAGGATGGATTGTGTTGTTTACAGTGAACTAACTATTAAGGATGGATTGTGTTGTTTACAGCGAACTAACTGTTAAGGATGGATTGTGTTGTTTACAGCGAACTAACTGTTAAGGATGGATTGTGTTGTTTACAGTGAACTAACTGTTAAGGATGGATTGTGTTGTTTACAGTGAACTAACTATTAAGGATGGATTGTGTTGTTACAGCGAACTAACTGTTAAGGATGGATTGTGTTGTTTACAGCGAACTAACTGTTAAGGATGGATTGTGTTGTTTACAGTGAACTAACTATTAAGGATGGATTGTGTTGTTTACAGCGAACTAACTGTTAAGGATGGATTGTGTTGTTTACAGCGAACTAACTGTTAAGGATGGATTGTGTTGTTTACAGCGAACTAACTATTAAGGATGGATTGTGTTGTTTACAGCGAACTAACTGTTAAGGATGGATTGTGTTGTTTACAGCGAACTAACTGTTAAGGATGGATTGTGTTGTTTACAGTGAACTAACTGTTAAGGATGGATTGTGTTGTTTACAGTGAACTAACTGTTAAGGATGGATTGTGTTGTTTACAGTGAACTAACTGTTAAGTTTAGGATGGTCTGTGTTGTTTACAGTGATATAACCATAAAGTTAAGGATGGATTGTATTGTTTACAGTGAATTTACTGTTAAGTTAATAATGGACTGTGTTGTTTACAATGAACTGACTGTTGAGTTAAGATAAGGATGGACTGTGTTGTTTACAGTAACCTAACTGTTAAGTTAAGGATGGACTGTGTTGTTTACAATGAAGTAACTGTTAAGTTAAGGTAAGGATGGGCTGTGTTGTTTACAGTGAACTAAGTTTTAAATTAAGGACAGCCAGTGTTCTTTGCAGTGAACTAACTGTTAAGTTAAGGATGGATTGTATTGTTTACAGTGAACTAACTGTTAAGTTAAGAATGGACTGTGTTGTTTACAGTGAACTAGCCGTTAAGTCAAGGATGGATTGTGTTGTTTACAGTGAACTAACTGTTAATTAAGTTAAGGATGGACTATGTTATTTATAGTGAACTAACTGTAAAGGATGAATTGTGTTGTTTACAGTGAACTAACTGTTAAGTTAAAGTAAGTATGAACTGTGTTGTTTTTCAGTGAACTAACTGTTAAGGATGGACCGTGTTGTTTAGAATGAACTAACTGTTAAGGATGGATTGTGTTGTTTACAGTGAACTAACTATTAAGTTAAGGTAAGGATGGACTGTGTTGTTTACAGTGAACTAATTGTTAAGGTAAGGATGGACTGTGTTGTTTACAGTGAACTAACTGTTAAATTAAGAATGGATTGTATTGTTTACAGTAAACTAACTGTTAAGTTAAGGATAGGCTGTGTTGTTTACAGCTAACTGATTGTTAAGTTAAGGATGGATTGTGTTGTTTACAGTGAACTAACTGTTAAGTTAAGCTAAGGATGGAATGTGTTGTTTACAATGAACTAACAGTTAAGTTAAGGTAAGGACAGACTGTGTTGTTTACAGTGAACTAACTGTTAAGTTAAGTTAAGGATGAACTGTGTTGTTTACAATGAACTAACTGTTAAGTTAAGGTAAGGATGGATTGTGTTGTTTACAGTAAACTAACTGTTAAGCTAAGGATGAATTGTGTTGTTACAATGAACTAACTGTTAAGTTAAGGTAAGGATGGATTGTGTTATTGGTGTTGAGTTGATGGAGCTCTATGATCAGTTGTCGGACTCAGAATATCGTATAAAAGGAAATATTTGTTGTACCATTGGTATCTTATTGAAGGAAGGGTTATGTTATACCATTGACATTGTACTTAAGGGAGGACCATGTTGTACCATTGGTATCTTATTTAAGGAAGGGTTATGTTGTACCATTGACATTGTACTTAAGGGAGGACCATGTTGTACCATTGGTATCGTATTTAAGGAAGGGTTATGTTATACCATTGACATTGCACTTAAGGGAGGACCATGTTGTACCATTGACTTTCAACTTAAAAAAGGGTCACGTTGTACCATTGGTATCGTATCACGTTTTACCATTCAACATCATATGTAATGAAGTGTTATGCTTTATCATTAAAATACTGAGTTTCAGTTGCATCTGTTAAAAGGAACCTGGGAACTTGTGTTATTTATCTGTTTTTCACCTCACATATTTCGGGATTTGAATGTTTTTAAAGTAACAGAAGAATTATATGAAGTGTTATTGATTTAGGATGTTTTAAAGCCGGATTCCAAGTCATAACCTAAGAGTGAAATGTGAGAAGTGGAAAATAATTTATTGTTTAATGTAACATTATCAGTAAAGATTCGTTATCTGAACAGTTTGAACCTGTTACATAAAGTCAATTGGTATTTATGTCGCATAAAGCATCAAACCACGTCCTTATCAAGGTAATTTCATCATAAGGACACCGCATATTGTTTTGTGGTGCTATTATTAAGTGAATATAGAGCCTTATTTATTCAACGATATGTCAAATGGATATTATACAAATTGTCATTTAATCGTTGTTAAGTTAACACTGTATTTAATTGTTTAAAAAATACTGTTTTAATATAACTTATTGTTTCATAACAATTGTTAGACTGACATCAGTCACTGTTGTCTTCCCCATCTCACTGCTTGTTAGACTGACATCAGTCACTATTGTCTTCCCCATCTCGCTGCTTGTTAGACTGACATCAGTCACTGTTGTCTTCCCCATCTCGCTGCTTGCTAGACTGACATCAGTCACTGTTGTCTTCCCCATCTCACTGATTGTTAGACTGACATCAGCCACTATTATCTTCCCCATCTCGCTGCTTGTTCGACTAACATCAGTCACTGTTGTCTTCCCCATCTCGCTGCTTGTTCGACTAACATCAGTCACTGTTGTCTTCCCCATCTCACTGCTTGTTAATTTTATATACAAAAACGGCTCGTTTGGGTTCAGAAAATATTTTAAATAGAAGAGCGAACAATGTTTCGACCTTCTTCGGTCATCGTCAGGTTCACAAAGAAAGAGGTAACTACCGGAAGCTGACCACATGTTTGGAAGGGGTTGTGTAACTGAGTGTCGCAATGTAGAGGGCGGGGTTAGATGTTTGAATATATAATTTTATCTATAATATTAATATAGGTATAATGGCGTTCCTTTATATTGGTTTATTTTGGGTTTAAGTTGTTGTATAAGTAAGGCTTCTTTAATTTTGCGTTTGTTTATGTTTGTTTCTTTATTTAGTATTTTAGTGTTTTCTATGGTTATGTTGTGTCCATTTGACTTGCAGTGTTCGAAAACGTGTGAAGGTGACTTTTTATGTTCTTTGAATCTGGTTTCCATTTTTCTACTTGTTTCTCCAACATAGAAGTCGTGGCAGTTATCACATTGTATTTTATAAATAATGTTGGTGTGGTGTTTGTCAGTGTACTTCTTACATAGTATAGACCTTAGTTTTGTGCCTGGTTTTTGAATAAATTTAGTATTAACTGGAATGTTAGACTGACATCAGTCACTGTTGTCTTCCCCATCTCGCTGCTTATTAGACTGACATCAGTCACTATTGTCTTCCCCATCTCACTGCTTGTTAGACTGACATCAGTCACTGTTGTCTTCCCCATCTCGCTGCTTGTTAGACTGACATCAGTCACTATTGTCTTCCCCATCTCACTGCTTGTTAGACTGACATCAGTCACTGTTGTCTTCCCCATCTTGCTGCTTGTTAGACTGACATCAGTCACTATTGTCTTCCCCATCTCACTGCTTGTTAGACTGACATCAGCCATTGTTATCTTCACCATCTCGCTGCTTGTTCGAATAACATCAGTCACTGTTGTCTTCCCCATCTCGCTACCATCCATATCGTGTTAACCAGACTAACTTTTCTGCTTCCATAAACATCATGACTGGTCAATCTCACATCTCCCTCTTAGCTTCCATCAATATTGTGTTACGTTGCTATTACATTGTGTTAAGTAAACATTTCTTTTATAAAATTGTGTTAATCTGACAACCTGTCTTGCTCTCAGAAAATGTTCATAAAGAGCCAGTTTAGTTGAACAACTGTAAGGGACACGGAGCTGATGATCCGGGTTTGAACCGGTTGCGACGGCACAAAATATTCCTGCAGTTGAGGTTGTTGGTGCGTTATAATAGTGACAGTTGATCCCTTACCGTCGATTAAGGTTGGTAGGGTGCTACTGACTTGCAATCTTTTTTTACTCTAAGTCAATATTTCAAAATTAGAGACTGTGGCGATTAGCCGTACAGTTTCGGCATGAATACGAAATAAATATATTGTTTATGAATATATTTATTAAACCATAATTATATTTTGTGGAACAACTCAGGGCACACGCTAAGTTATATCATGTTAAGTAAACAGGCCTGGCATGGCCGAGCGCGTAAGGCGTGTGATTCGTAATCCGAGGGTCGCGGGTTCGCGCCCGGGTCGCGCTAAACATGCTCGCCCTCCCAGCCGTGGGGGTGTATAATGTTACGGTCAATCCCACTATTCGTTGTTAAAAGAGTAGCCCAAGAGTTGGCGGTGGGTGGTGATGACTAGCTGCCTTCCCTCTAGTCTTACACTGCTAAATTAGGGACGGCTAGCACAGATAGCCCTCGAGTAGCTTTGTGCGAAATTCCAAAAACAAACAAACAAATGTTAAGTAAACAAATATTACCAGAAAGTGTGTTTACTCCGGCAAACCAGAAAAGCTTGCATTTCTTGTCAGATACCCGTACGTATTATTTTTGTTTTGAAATATAACAAACGAAAGAAATAAAAACAAAAATTGTATAAGTACGTCGTTACACTTGTATTCAAGCAAAGTGTGTCACACGGTGAAAATAGTTCAGAGAACTCAATGCCACAAGGTCATGTTGAAGGTGTCGAAAATGCATTCGTAAAATTGTAAAGGTTTGTACTCGTCCTTTCTCGCCCTCTGGCGGAAAGATACTTGATATCTTAAAATTTGTATCAAATTCTTCCATCAGTTCTGCTTCACTGAAATTTCTGAGGCACATATTTAACAACGATTTCTGTTATTCAGCTGCGTAGTTTGAAGGTCCTTTGAGCACAAATAACGTCGACAGCATGAGTCAAGGCTGCCAAAAACCTGAAGAGAAAACTCAAAATTAATTTAGGTTACCTTAGAAACGAAACAAAAATGACATACGTCATTATTGTTCTAGTGGGCCGTCTTACACGGCTAGACAATTCAGAGGATTGTTGCAATTATAATTGTAATATGGTTCTTCTAAAAACTTTTTACAAAAGTATAGATGAAAAGAAAGAAAATCTAGAATTATTATTTTTACACAGTGGATTAATGAAATTAAATTTTTTAACTGATAATTATTTGACAACAGTTTTAAGAAAATGTTGCTAAGCAACCAAATTCTGATACAGTTTATACATTACAAAACTAAACAATACTTACTGAAACGGCCATCACAGCAGGATATGCTTGAAAATATGAGGTCACCAAATACAGCGGCCATAAAATGAAATGTGTCTTAATTTATAAAAAAAGAAGTTGAAGAGCTGGTGTAAATCATAAAAGCCACAGAATTATGCACCGTTTCCTGCAATCTTAAGTTACTTTTTAAACAAACTGATCCTAATTAACACAAAAAACGCACCTGAAAATCTAATGTACAGTGCAAAAACCTGCATCGTTATTTTACAAATCAAAGCTTTGTTGTTTTGTATTAAGCACAAAGCTACACAATGGGCTATCTGTGCTCTGCCCACCACAGGTATCGAAACCCGGATTTTAGCGTGCAAGTCCGCAGACATACCGCTGAGCCACTGGGGGGCCAAATCAAAGCAAGTAATTTACAATTTCATAAAACAAACAGTAAGATTAGGTTGTAACGACAGTAATAGTTTTTTCTTCCTCGAAGGCGGTTATGTTTGTCGTAGTGTCAACGAAGTTTTTATGTGAAACATCGTGAAATGTATTCGTAAAGCAAAGCCTAATATGTATATATTATATATTTATTTTTTCACCAAAAGTAAAAAGTGAAGAGATCTTGTGACGTAAAAGCCTAAGTCTTTCCTTGATTGGCTGTCCCCTCCTCTCTGCTGTAGATTATCGTTTCGCCAATTCAAGATCCATCAGCCCAGCTTCGATCGACAAACCAAAGAAATACCATTAGATCTTTAGCCTATCATATCTTATCAAGAAAATCTGTAAAACCACACGGCCTGTCAAGAAAATCTGTAAAACAATACAGCCTATCAAGACGGTTTGTAAAATTATTACTTACCAAAACAGCCTGTAAAATTATTACCTACCAAAACGGCTTGTAATACAATGATTTTACTAATGATACTCAATGAAGTAAGTTTGAAAAGTGTGTTGTTCACATTTAACGACTTTACTAGATCTGACCAAAATGGTTGTTCGGGCTGCACTGAATGTGTGGCTAGATAAAAGACAGGAGATAACAGTTATTGCAGCATCCAAGAACGTGGCACTTCCTGCAATAAGGAAGAAACAATAGGCTAGGGCTAGTAACAACCAAACATGAGTCCCATACGTTATCGTTAGCCACAAGCATATTCCACTAAAATCTAAAAAACAAAAGTAGAAACAACAGTTGTGTATAAAAACTAAACTGGCTGGTAACATGTAATTTAGTTCTAGCAAAAGAGGTGAAAAAAAGCGACACATTTGTACGTGATTCAAGTCTTTACTATTTACAGTGAATATTCGTTTCTGCTATTATAAGGCGTAGTTTAATCCTGGGAAGGGAGGTTTAAAAATATAAAAACTTGATTATGAATTTCGAATTTTTACTCTTTACAGTAAGAATATGTTAGAGTTATTATAAGGCGTAGTTTAGTCCTGGCGAAGGAGAAAAAATATTACCAATTCAAGTTTTTATCCTTGACATTAAATATTCGTTACAGCTGTAATTAGGCTTAATCTGGTCCTGGCGCATGAAAACAAAAAACATAAGTACCATATTCAAGTTTTTACCTTTAACAGTAAAAATTCGTTGGAGTGCGCTGTATATACCTAAACTGTCACTGATTTTTATCAATCGAGATAAACCATGCGGGGAAACCGGTTGTTCTATCAATAGAAAGTTGTCATAAGTTGTTTTCTTTGAGACTTTAGTGGGGAAAATAATGCTGTTAAATAAGTACGTTAATAGCGAGGTTACCACATAGAATATGTGCAGGTTACAAACATGTATTTTCTTATAACCCTACTTTTAGACCTAACATTCAACATGAGGTAAAGGTTAGTGACAAGTTATTACAATGTCGTCTTCCGAAATACTGTTTAGTCTTATTATATATATTTTACTGCTTTATAAAATTTAACATTTTTCTTTTCAGTGCTAGCTAGTGGCCCAGCGGTTAATTTACGGATTATAACACTAAAGTTCGGAGGTCGATTCTGTGTGATGTATACAAAGTATATAGCCTGTTGTGTAGCTTTGCATTATAGCATCGAATCTAAAGTAAACACGATATTTAAGTTTCATGTATCAAAAAATATATATACAAATTAATTTATAAAAAGATTTATCATTTCAAAGCGATAGGGCTTCATTTATATATATTTATATTATTTTCCAATGTTAGTTATTATTATTAATTTTAATTATTATGTTCCATGTAAAACGATGTCATTTAGTGTTAGAATTAGCACCGAATTTCGACCTTCTGATATTTTGCTTACATTACACATTTAGAGAATAAAAATCGGCGTTCGTTACTTGCACCTACTTATGCTGGTAGTTCAAAAACCTATTTATTGTTTATGATATTATAATGATTATATCAAATTCAAGCAACCAAATAAAGTTGTACCTGCTCCATGTCGTTTTGATTACTGTCATGTTTTGGAAAAGTTTGATAAAAGATCAGAATTATTCTTATGATTAATATATCTTGTGGCCACTGAAACCTCATTTAAGTAGAATAAAATTCGTGTAAATAATTCACACATCTAGGGTCTTCTTAATATCTTTAGGGTTCTTAACTTATAAAGATATAATTTGTTAATAGATATCAGCCCTCTATATGTGATTTGTAACCTATCACTTCTACTACTTTACAAATTCCAGACTGAGTTGAAAGGAATTCTCTGTGTATTACAGAACAGCAACTTCTCTGAAGATGAAGAACTTAGTGTGAACATGGTTTACCATTACGGTCGGCAGTCGAGTCTTTGTAAATCTGACACTCGAGGTTTCAAGACGAGATTTATTCGAGATGACGCGAGATTGGCTTATTTCCAGGCTCAATTTGATGTCACACACGTTGGACTGATTTGAGTTTTTTTTGGAACACCAACTGAAGTACTCTGAAAGAAGTAAAGACGTAATCACATTATTTTAAAGATAAAATAACAATATCAACTTTAGGAAAAACATTTTCTTCCAACTAGAAAATAAAACTACCCAATAATGAAAATTTAGAATTATTAACCAGAGAAAAGGCAGTCAGATAATGCCACCACATTGTCCACGCTAACGGATTAACCATCACTTTTATAGCACACACAAAGCAAAAAGTAATGGGAATGTGATACTTTCGAACCCATCTCGCCAGCTCGAAAATCTTATACTCTACTGCAGTGTTAATCTGTTTAAGGGTTTTTCTTTGATGCCATAATTAATATAGCTGTATTTTAATGGCATCCTTTTAAACAAAAAAAAAACAACCCGTAAATTATAAACATTTCCAAATTTTCTATTTGATTCAATCAGTGCATCTAGGAAGCTGAAATGAAAGTTTATTAGCAGAAAGTATTAAAACATTCTTTAACATTTGATCATATATAACTGGCCATCGTTAATTGCCATATTGTAATTTGCTGATTGTGGTCTTCTAGATGGACACAAAAGATAACCTGATGTGGCCTTGCAATAAGAAAAACACACTCGTGGCTAGATGTGAGGAATCACTTTGAATAACCATCCTCAGACACAAGCAGACGAGATCCTTGCAATATCTTTCTCTAACCAATCATATCAATTGTGGAATTCGTCACTTCTACAATGTTTGCAAATTGTTGTTATTTTATCGTAATAATAAGTGAATAGTTAATAACTAATCTAAACTGCTTAAATATAAATTATTTGATAAGAAACGATTCAGTTGGTAATAGTAGCAAGAACATTGACGACTGTTGTTAGAAATATGCATAATAATATTCTATTTGTTACACAGTTATACAGTAAACAAAGATAAATATCATAGTAATGATTCTATCACTTAATGGAGTTGGGTAAAAAGTAACAACCATCAAATGCAGAGACGCGAAAATTAATTTTACTAAAAAACTGTGATAAACTTATCTTTGATATCAGTCACGCTGCTGTTTCTGTAATTGTGAGCTCACAACATCGGACAGGTATTTCATAATGCTTGTTTGTTTTAGTTAATTTCGCGCAAAGCTATTCGAGGGCTATCTGCGCTAGCCGTCCCTAATTTAGGGATGTAAGACTAGTGGGAAGGCAGCTAGTCATCATCACCAACCGCCAACTCTTGGGCTACTCTTTTACCAACGGATTGACCGTCACTTATAACACCCCCAAGGCTGGGAGGGAGAGCATGTTTGGTGCGACCGGGATTCGAACCTACGAGCCTCGGATTAGGAGTCCAATGCCTTAATACGCTTGGCCATGTCGGGCCCATTTCATGATGAAATGTGCAATGCGTATTTACTTAAAATTTATAGAAAAAAGGGGGTATGTATCTTCTTTTCCCCGTGGTCTTCATCTACGAGTAGTATTTGAGAGTAATAAGAAGTGATGCTCAAATTGTTGGAACTTGAAATGGATAGACAGCAATAGCTGGGGCTTTATGGATGGTGCGATAATTGTTAACGGCCCTAATGCTCCACTCTTGAGTCATAAGCAGCATAACTCATGTCAGTACCACACCAGAGTCATCTTTGATGCGCTATGTATGTTTCATTATGGATGCGCACAAAGTAGATGTCTGACTTAGATATTGTACATCAGGGCTCTTGAGGCATCCATTGAAATTTTCCTTCGGCTCTCTCAGTTCAAACTTTACTGCTTGTAACATTCAGTGATGTCGATAAACCCACTTGTTGAGAAATTTATATGCAAAAACGTCTCGTTTGGGTTGAGAAAATATTTTACATAGAAGAGCGAACAACGTTTCGACTTTCTTCTACGCAAAATATTTTCTCAATCTAAACGAGCCGTTTTTGCAAATAAATTACTTGTAACATTGTCTCCAATGTTGTCATTGATTGAACCAATTATGTAGCTAAAAGGTTGTGCCAGATAATGAAAATTATCTGGAAATTCTTTCAACAAAACCTAACTTTTATTCATTTTTCATTGCTACCTTTGTATAAATAAATGTGATACCGTAACGTGCTGCCATCTATAAACTTATAAATTCATCTCATTCTTTCGGTTTCACAAAATAAACAAAAATCTTAAAAAAAGGATTTAACTGTAAAAAAAAAAGCTTTTCGACTGAGATTCCTTTATCCAGGATTAAAATGCATACTGTACACTACATTATATATGTGTATATATACACACGCAAACGAACACAAGCTAAATACAATATTCTCCAATAAAATACATTTTCAATGCAAATATCGGTAACTAAACTGTCGCAATGCAGCGCCACCATACTTGAAATGGCCAACTCACTACGGCGACACTTCAGTGAAACAAGTGCAACACTTATATTCATAACTACTTGATTTACACACTGCGCTGAAAATTAACACAACTCTCTTAGTACACAAATAGAAGTGTGTGTACTTGTATGTGAAGAATATTTAAACTTCAAGCTGATCTATTAGTTTGGATTGTTCTGAATTTGGCACAAAAGTACTCAAGGGTTAACTGCGATAGTCGTCCCTAATTTAGTGGTGTAAGACTAAAGGGAAGACAGCTAGTCATCACCACCCATCGCCAACTCTTGGGCTGCTCTTTTACCAACAAATAGTGGGATTGAATTTCACATTATAACGCCCCCACGGCTGAAAGGGCGAGCATATTTGGTGTGACGGGATTCAAACCCACGATCCTCAGTTTACGAGTCAATTGTCTTAACCACTTGGCAATGCCGGGCAGCTTTTCGTATTATTTAGATCAGGAGTTCACTCTTTGTAGTTGTTATTCCTGATGGTGCTGGATTAACCTAGTGAGACACTGGAACTATAAATATTATATTCTGTGGTTCCGCAAAAAACAAGATCTAAGTTTTAGTTTTTCTATATAATTAAAACAAGTAGAAAAAATGATATACCTGCATGTCTGACGCAATGTAGTAATATTTCCTACAACTAGCGCATCTAACGCCATTGGGAACTTATCCAAAATAACATGTAACTATAGAGCAAAATGAATTTAACCACATTCATTGACGTTCTTGTATTATGTGTTTGAGTATAAAAAACTATTTCTTTTGTTCTGTTAAGCTGAAGTTCAGTCTGACTGAAAATTCACCAAATGACTGTTGAAAAAAAAAAAAATGCGTGCACCAGAAAATCACATTTTAAATCAAATCCTTTAGAGGAAACATAGTTTTTGCAGTAAAACAAGCCAACGCTTATACTTTCTAATGATATAAAATACTATAATTTCAGCTGTATGTTCTGCCTTCAAAATCCGTTGGAGGGTCCGCAGTAAATTTGTTAACTTAAAATACTAAAAACTTACACTCGATTCTCCGCACAGTACAGAACGTACATCTGTATATAATTAATTTATATTATCAGAGGCCTAAAAGTAGGACTATGTCTATAACTCGGATAATTAAATCTGATTCGATTTCCAACGAAAATTGACCTCGAAATATAAAATGGGAAATTTTTTTCATTCATAAATAGAAAGATTTGTTTGTTTGTTTTTGGAATTTCGCACAAAGCTACTCAAGGGCTATCTGTGCTAGCCGTCCCTAATTTAGCAGTGTAAGACTCGAGGGAAGGCAGCTAGTCATCACCACCCACCGCCAACTCTTGGGCTACTCTTTTACCAACGAATAGTGGGATTGACCGTCACATTATACACCCCCACGGCTGGGAGGGCGAGCATGTTTAGTGCGACCCTCGGATTACGAGCGCACGCCTTAACGCGCTTGGCCATGCCAGGCCAAATAGAAAGAATAATTTAGATTAAATATGTTTGTTTGGATGGTTAAATATCCAACCGCATGTGATGTATGACAGGCGACAGTCTTACACGCTTGATTTCTGTTTTAACGCCACAATGGCTAAACGGTAAGTATTAACCTTATAACGCTAGAAACGGATTTTCGAAACCCAAGGTGAGCACAGCACAGATAACCTATTGTGTATCTTTGTATTTATTCACAAAAGGAAAGCATTCTTTGATAAAAAATTTAGGTATAATATTAATATTCGATAAAGTACAAAACAGGTGGCTACTGACTATAAGAAAAACACGTGTAGAAATATATTGGTTACATACAACCTACTTAACACAGTTCAAGTGTAAAGACGACGTTTCAAAAAGCAGAAAACGTCCTTTAGACTACAGCTGCATACACAGATTGTGTATCCACAAGTGTTTTTTTCTAATAGGCAGATATCGCCGATTTGCCAGTCATCTCAAAATAAAAAAAATATTTTTGGCATTCGTTCACATAAAACAACGTATTTGTTTGTTTGTTTGTTTTTCAATTTCGCACAAAGCTACTCGAGGGCTATCTGTGCTAGCCGTCCCTAATTTAGCAGTGTAAAACTAGATGGAAGGGAGCTAGTCATCACCACCCACCGCCAACTCTTGGGCTACTCTTTTACCAACGAATAGTGGGATTTAACGTAACATTATAACACCTCCACGGTTGAAAAGGCGAGCATGTTTGGCGCGATGGGGATGCGAACCCCCGACCCTCAGATTAAGAGTAAACGCATTAATGCGCTTGGCCATGTCGGGCCCAAAACAACATAAGCTGACATGTTAGAACCAGGAAAAATCTATGCATACATATATTTCTAGAAAAATGTACGAAATATACAGTATGTTGTTTCTATTTCTGTTTGTTTGTTTGTTTGTTTGTTTTGGAATTTCGCACAAAGCTACTCGAGGGCTATCTGTGCTAGCCGTCCCTAATTTTGCAGTGTAAGACTAGAGGGAAGGCAGCTAGTCATCACCACCCACCGCCAACTCTTGGGCTACTCTTTTACCAACGAATAGTGGGATTGACCGTCACATTATACACCCCCACGGCTGGGAGGGCGAGCATGCTTAGCGCGACGCGGGCGCGAACCCGCGACCCTCGGATTACGAGTGCACGCCCTAACGCGCTCGGCCATGCCAGGCCTATTCTATTTCTGAACTTTGACTGTTCCATCTTCAGATTTTCTAACGTGGGATACAAATTAGCCGACGATTATCCGTTTCAATTTTATGAAAATGATTAATCAATTCAAAAATCGTCATAACTTCACACAAAAGAAAAAAATGTTTAAAATATAAGTTAACAAAATTATGATGCAAAATAACAAAGTTTGGAATGATTACTGAAAACAACCGAAAACCTCTATAACTATAAAAACAACCAGCAATAAAAATACAAAAATATCATGTGTATGCAACACAATTGTACTGAAAGAGAAATTAGTTCAGTTAACTTAGCGCCCTCTAATCCTTGTATCATATAGTAAAATTCTTTTTGCTGTGCGGGTTGTTAGGTGTAATTTTATATCTTCTGTATTGCAACTTGAAGAAGGTAAGAAAATTAAGTTTTTTGAAAGCTTTTAATGGTATAAATCTTTAGATTTTATTATAGTTCATTAATTAATACTAAAATTAATCTAAATAGTTCGAGTTTGAAGGACGTTACTAACTTATCGATATTAGCAGAATTTGTATAGAATCTTCTAAATTCAGCAGTTCTGCAACTCCTAGTATTAAGATTTAGTCCTAAGGATCACAGTTGGTGTATTATCGTTGTCATTGACTCCTTTGAACTTTAACTTTCAACACCACCTGGCACATAAGTGAGTTAGTCCTAAAGTAAGTTTGTTAGAATTAGAAACCAACATTGCATTTGTGTTGCGAACTTTAGTAATGTAGTTTAGTTGATATATTTTTCTGTTCTGTTAACTTCCATGGTTTGTTAGTTGTTCTGACTGTCAGTATTATTGATATTTGTGATGTAATTTCACATAAATAATAAAGTTTTTATGTGTGATGCTCCAAAACACTATTTGTGATAATAAAAGTAATTTTTATTCCTTTTAAATTGCCTGCTGATACTTTAAAGTTTTATGAAAGTTAAAGCCTGGTTATACAGAGTTTTTAAAATGATTTAAATGTTCTCCGTTTTTGTAAAATTATTTATTAAAGTAGAAGCTCTTAAACTTTGTATAGTGCAGCTGAAAATTTACAAAAGTGTAATACAATTCTAACAAAGATGGAAATAAGCCTTTATATAATGGTAGAAAAGAAAATAATTTTTTTTTACGTCTTTCTCTCTAGGAGAAAAACAAAACTGAAATATGGCAACTGATTTTTCAGCAACCCACACAAGTACAACTGTTACTTCGAGCACAACTAAAGTGTCTCCAGTCATACGATTTGACAAAAGCTACATTCGTACAGTCCCAGGAATATTAAAAGTTGTCCAAGTGGTGTGTGAATTTACATCTAAGTGAAATAAACCAGATTTGTTTTCAGTAATTTAGAAATATGTGTACACTCTTTAAATATTTCACCAAATCCTGTTGTTATTATTACCCTTGAAAACTGCATAAATGGTAAAGTTAACCTCAGGATATTTAGACTTGAAATACCTACTGAAAGTAAAAATATTCACTTTATAAATATAAAAAAATTCATTGTATATTTCCCATAATGTTAATATGTGAGATACTGATGGGAATTTAAGTTTTAAGTATAAATGAAAAAAATTATGTTTATAAAACGAGAAAATCACTGGTATAATGTGATCAACTTTAGTTTTAGCACTTATATTAAAAAAAAACAAACAACGTAGTGCCAAATAGTTACAAATATTTCTGTCACTGTGCTACAAAATGAAGTATGTAATATAAGGAACACAAAAACTTGTTATATAGATACGTTGGAAGTGAAGCTATAATTTTTTATACCGTTTTTTGTAACAAGTCATACTGTATATTGTATGCAAATCTATAGCACACAGTTTTCTTCTATTTTCTCTATCTTTTTGTTTTCATGTTGTTAGAATTTTAATGAACATGAAAAAGCGTAACCTATACAAGTTCACATGTATCGAAACCTTAAGACAGCAGAGTTTAATAAAATGTTTCTTTTTGTACAGAGTTCAATGATTAACCCAGTAAATTTATGTAAATTTTAATTACTATTAATTATTAGATCTTCTAAAGTTTTAAAAAAATGACACGTGAAAAAGAGCTACTTAAACAAATTATGATAAAACGTTTTTCTTCCAGTTCTGAATTTTAGTTATACATTTAACAAAGAAAACTATAGCATACTTTTTGTTTATTTTCAAATTGTAAGCGCATATACTTTACTCTGCTTTCAATAAAGTGCCACCAGGAGGCATATGGGTGAGCTTATATATATATATTTGTATTTTGTTTGTTCCTGTAGCTGTTTAAGAAGTAGAAACTTCACAAAATATTTCTTTTATGTTTCTGGAAAGAAGTGAATTCAGTTGTTATTAATTTGTCATTTTTTACACTGAAATGTTGTGTTTGTTAAGTGTATAAATTATCCAAATTATCTCTATCTTATTATTATTATATCATTTTTCTCTAATTTCAGGTTATTAACTTGATTGGTTTTATATGTGTTCAAGTGACTGTGTGTAACTGGTGTTCTGAGAGCAACTGGTTCAGCTTTGTTTCAATGACAGCCTTTTGGGTCACTTTAATACTTTTGATTTTCTATCTTTTTCACATCATTGAGAAAACTCACATTATTCCGTGGCTGTTAGTGGTAAGTAATCCATTTGGTAGTGGTTCTTATAGTCGAACTAAAGTTTAGTGAGTGGAAATGTGTTTTCCAATGTATTTCTGTTTTTGTCTGACAGACCAATAAATTATAAATATATTTTCCATTAGTGTTGCATGCGTAAAATGTATGACCCATCAGATTAACATTGGTAAGTTAAGGAACTGACGTTAAATGTTTTGTTTAATTCATCAGAAACTACTGTTGAAAAACTTTTAATACAAGTTCTTTCATACAGTTTCTGTGTCACAAAACTTTTATATTGAGGTTCGAATGCACAATATTGTCAAAGAGGACATTCAGAATATTTCTTCTTTCAATTTTTATTCCTTTTAGAAATAGTTGTAGATTTTAAAAAATAAAACAGCATATTTCTTGTTCGTGAAAGAAATAAACTTATTTTGCCGACAGCTGCTATGTGGAACAGGTGTCAAAGTAAATTGGAAAAACAATGAGTAATTCATATGTTTCTAAACTTCAAACTGGTGTTTATTTAGAACTGAATAGCATAAAGTCAAACTGGTGTTTAATTAGAACTGAATAACATAAAGTCAAACTGGTGTTTAATTAGAACTGTATAACAAAGTTAAACTGATGTTTATTTCGAACTGTATAACATAAAGTCAAACTGGTGTTTATTTCGAACTGTATAACATAAAGTCAAACTGGTGTTTATTTCGAACTGTATAACATAAAGTCAAACTGGTGTTTGTTAAGAACTGTATAACATAGTCATTCTACATATTACCAGTGATTTGATTTTGTTTATCTCGGCAATGAAAATGAGTCTGGTTACTTGATGCATGAGGAATTATGTACTTCTGATTATATGAGTCATGAATTTAGCATCAGTTATCAATACATAAGCTTATAAGAAGTTCCTTTTTTCATTTATTTGAAATCAACAAAGACAGTAGATAACTTAAAGTTAAAAATGTATGTGATATAATGTTGTTTGATGAAAGAGATAAAAACTAGTATGTTGTAGGTCAAACTACCAAAGATAAGGAGTTAACTATATACACAAGTTAGTTTAGACACGAACAAAGTTACGGTAGTCCGGTGTTTGAGAAGTGATACTGTTACCAGCTTCTATTTCACGTCTCATATGGGGTTCACTGATTTAATAAGGTGCTGAGAACCTGACATGATGATATCAGTACAGTTCTGTAATCATATTTTATTCAGTCCATTTCAAGCCAACAACTGATAGCGGTGTTTAGAAACAAAATAAAAAAGATCCAGGTCTCTATTGATACCAACAAGGGTCACATTCAACATTGTTTATAATTGTCATTCATATTTACCTCCTGTATTCTATATTGAAACATGTCTGTTAATAAATATATAAGTGTACAGTGACTTTCTGAACACCCTGTATGATCTATATGTAATAATACCATGTGGATTTTCCACAACTACATCATACACAGCCATTATAAACTGATTTCAATGCTGTAATATTACTTGTATAAACTCTTGTTTTCTTTCTATAAATATTTGGGTAGGAACTGGTGTATTGTGGAGTTTGGACCGTTTTCTACCTCATTGCTGCTCTGGTCGTGTCAGTTAATGGAAAATATGACAATGCATTTGCTGCAGCTGGGGTAAGACTATTAATAATATACAAAATATGACAAGGAATGTAACGTAGGTAACATGATGTAGAATAAAACATGACAAGGAATGTAACCTAGGTAACATGGTGTAGAATAAAATGTGACAAGGAATGTAACCTAGGTAACATGATGTAGAATAAAACATGACAAGGAATGTAACCTAGGTAACATGATGTAGAATAAAACATGACAAGGAATGTAACCTAGGTAACATGATGTAGAATAAAATGTGACAAGGAATGTAACCTAGGTAACATGATGTAGAATGAAACATAAGGAATGTAACCTAGGTAACATAATGTAGAGTAAAATGTGACAAGGAATGTAACCTAGGTAACATGATGTAGAATAAAACATGACAAGGAATGTAACCTAGGTAACATGATATAGAATAAAATGTGACAAGGAATGTAACCTAGGTAACATGATGTAGAATAAAACATAACAAGGAATGTAACCTAGGTAACATAATGTAGAGTAAAATATTACAAGGAATGTAACCTCGGTAACATAATGCAAAACATTCTTTAATGTTATGTGTGCTATCTTTAGTCACATGTGTAGATAAGTACATGGTGTAGAATATTCTTTAATGTGTAATGTTATGTGTATTATCTTTAGTCACATGTGTGGATAAGTACTTGGTGTAGAATATTTAATGTGTAATATTATGTGTATTATCTTTATTCACGTGTGTAGATAAGTACTTGGTGTAGAATATTTAATGTGTAATGTTATGTGTATTATCTTTATTCACGTGTGTAGATAAGTACTTGGTGTAGAATATTTAATGTGTAATGTTATGTGTATTATCTTTATTCACGTGTGTAGGTAAGTACTTGGTGTAGAATATTTAATGTGTAATGTTATGTGTATTATCTTTATTCACGTGTGTAGGTAAGTACTTGGTGTAGAATATTTAATGTGTAATGTTATGTGTATTATCTTTATTGACATGTGTAGGTAAGTACTTGGTGTAGAATATTCTTTAATGTCTCTGATACATGATTATATGTGAAGCCAGAATTCAGTGTTATCCAGTTTCTTTTAACATTTAAAGAATCTAGTGTTCTGCATTTATTGTAAATAAAACAAGGGTGTTAAGGGTCAGGCCTTCGCACCTCGTATCTTGAATACACATCTGGTACCGTAGTACCAGGTATCTTGAGTAAACTCCCAAAGTAAATGGTATTTCAACATACAAGTTTCAATTTTTGACTTGTTGGTTTCAATAAATAGAAGAAAACACACAATCCATAATATTCCACATCTGAATGATACAAACTGGACATTTTTATTGTTCTTAAATTTTTAACAGAATTTTTTGTAGTACCATTTGTAAAATTCTTGATAAGAAATAATTGTTGAGAATTTAAAATGAAAATAAATACCTTTATTTCAGTTCTTTGGATTTGTTGCAATGTTGTTGTATGGGACAGACACTTTTATGAAGTACAGAGCCTGGAGAGCAGGAGATATCGCCCAAGGGGAGAGAACTGTGACTGTAACCACCTCTCAGACCACTTCTCCAACTAGTCCCACCTTCCCAGCTTACTGAAATATTGTAAGTCACTTATCTTTATTCTGTTAGAATGTGGAATTTGGTCTTATCAAGTCCTATTTACCTACCCACCTCACTGAAAGACTGTAAGTCACTGATCTTTATTCTATCAGAATGTGGAATTTGGTCTTACCAAGTCCTATTTTCCTACCCATCTCACTGAAAGACTGTAAGTCACTAATCTTTATTCTATCAGAATGTGGAATTTGGTCTTACCAAGTCCTATTTTCCTACCCATCTCTAACACCTGTTATTTTGAATTTAAAGTCGGAACTTTACAGTTGATTCTGCTAAGATATCGAGCAGTAATTTGTTTGTTTTTCATGGTTTCTAGAGTATTTATACACTTGTTGAAAGAAGCCACCTGTAAGACAGAATTATTTGTGTGTGCCATTTGTAATAAGGCTTATATTATTCTAATGAGTAATTTTCAAGAGTTGTGATTTTAGCTGATAGGTTTAGTTTTCTTTTTTTATAGTGTATAGAAATAATTCAATGAGTTACTGTTTAACCCTTGTCAGCACATCTGGGGTCAACAAGGATCCCAGTAACTTTTATCTTTTCACGTAACCAGTTAAAGTAATTGTCTTGTTTCTTAAACATAGCTATAATCTAACATTGATCTGTGGTCTACACAGATGACCCTATACTGTCGTTGACCATCGCTATACGTGCAGTTTACTTTAATCGCACAGGAAAAAAACATTTCTGAACATTTATTTCAGTACATAGGCTGTTATAGAGGACAGTCCATCAAAATAGCACAGTATTATCTGGCCTGTTTATGATAAACATATGTACATCTCATTCTGCTACAAGTGATGACTACTTATAATGCTTTGTTTTGTAAAAACCTTGTTTGATAATTGTTGGAAATAACCTCTTATTGGATTTTTAGCCTACTACAGGGATACATTTGTGTTAATTTCTTGTAATACCCAAGGTGACCCACAACGTACACTTAGTTTTATTTGAGTTGAATGTTTCGAGATTGGGGTAATCTCCTCATATAGAGGTAACGACTTGGATATAGGAGTGTAATAAGCTTTGGTTTGTTTTACACACTGTTTATGGAAGTGATGGCTTAAAACTGAAAAGCAACATTTGTTTTGTTATTTGTTAACTTCTGTCCTCCAGAATTTGTAATAAAAGTTGTGCAGTGGGGTTTGGGAATTTTAATCCATAACTTACTATAATGCTAAGGTTCTCTTGAGATCCCACTGGACCCCAGATGTTTCATAATGCAACTTTTCAAAGGTGTGCTGACAAGACTTAATGTAATTTTTATACAGTTACAACAAACAGTTCATGCTGTTTTAACACGTATTGCCAATTTCTTTAGCACCTCAAGAAGCTGAACGGAGTTCACCTGGAGATTAACAGGAGACAGAAGTTTGTATTTTTTGTTACTCTTTAATCTTTACCTGCGAAGTGGATTCTTCTACAAATTTCTCCAGAGGTCCAGAGCTGATTTATTAGTTAACTTGTAGTAGAAGAGATAACATGCAGTGTCACTGGTGTATGATTTTGCACGTCTGAGTGTGCCATAGTCACCGAGTTCTTTTTATCAAAACTTGTGTTTAATTATGATTTAAAGATTAGTAAATTCATAATCGTAAGTTTTATGAAGAGTGGTTAAACCCCCTCTTCGTAAAACTTGGGAATCTTTACCTTTATGTACCATTAAGTCGAGGTGCAGTTTGAAAATATGCTTAGGTTAACTAACTCGCAGAATTGTGTAATGTTGTTTGAATTCAGTTGTTGTTTTTTTCCAGATTTAGGGTAATGTTTTTGAATCCTTGTTTCATCTACAATATTTCGAGTGTTTAGGTATTTCAGTTGTTTGAATGTGGTAAACAGTTTTTCTCATTATTTAGTAATGGACAGGAAACAGTTGAGGTGGTCCAATTGAGTCTGTTGTAGTGTTACATTGCTTTAGGCCCAAGTGCATACTCTGCTAAGCCTGTGGGCCATGATGAATGTCACATTTTGAGGTGTGAAATTATTTTATGTCAGATTAATGGTTTCTTTTATTCTGTGATGTTCTCTCTAGATAGGGTATCTTTTAATTGTTTTTTATTGTTGAGACCGACTTTTAACGAGAATTTTCTTGAAGCAAACAGTTCAGAACATTCCACACTTGATAAAAATATACATTTTAGTAGCAACAGAATAAGTTGGTTGATTTTTAATCTTTTCAATGTATTTTTTGATATATTAACTTTGAATGAGAACTAAAAATTGAATTGAAAATGTTATTTAACAAAATAGGAATAAAAAAAACTGTAAAAAAAATGTGATTCTCTGACATTCAACAACAGTGGCAACTCATTATCAATGTTGTTATTTTTGTATTTTAAGTTGTTTCAGCCAAAATTCATTCATCAAGTCTTTTCAAGCCAAACGCATACGTGGAGCTAGTTGTCGATGGGGGAATTCCTGTAAGAACCGATATTCGGAAAAACACGACCCATCCAACTTGGAATGAACAATTTCCTGTGTAAGTGTGGTTTAACAATGAAGATGGGATATATAATGGCACTTGACTATACAATACACACATTCAGAATTTTTAATTTTATATTTTTAAACTGATTATACAAAGTAGGTTGTAGGTGGAGAATGCTTGGATAATTTCTTCTAACAAATGACAATTTTTATACCTTTAAAAAGTTTGACTTTCCAAAACATACTTGCCATCTGTCAACAGTATAGCTATTTTGCGATATTGGTTTTGTATTACCCAGTTGTTTACACTTTGCTTAAATGCCTTTAAGGACTGCATCTAATTTACAGATTTCTCCACCATCGTCAGTGCATTCTCTATCCTTGTACTCTTATGTAAGCATCTCACATAGATAATGTAATCAGTTTATCTTCACAAAGTTTAAGTCATGGATTTCTCTGAGGTGTTTTGTGTCATCCTGTAAGGGATTTTAATTTTTGTGCCTCCTTGTACATTTCAGAATAATTATAATTAAAAAAAAACATTATACATGGTATTAGCATGGGTGATGTCATTTTTATATGCAAAAACGGCTCTTCTGGGCCAGAAAGCACTTCAAATAGAAGAGCGAACAACGTTTCGACCTTCTTCGGTCATCGTCAGGTTCACAAAGAAAGGGTTACTGGTCGGAAGCTGACCACATGTTTGGGAGGGGTTGTATAATTGAGTGTTGCAATGTAGAGGGCGCGGTTTGAATATAATTTTGTCTATAATATTAATATAGGTATAATGGTGTTCCTTTATATTGGTTTATTTTGGGTTTAAGTTGTTGTATAAGTAAGGCTTCTTTAATTTTTCGTTTGTTTATGTTTGTTTCTTTATTTAGTATTTTAGTGTTTTCTATGGTTATGTTGTGTCCATTTGACTTGCAGTGTTTGAAAACGTGTGAAGGTGACTTTTTATGTTCTTTGAATCTGGTTTCCATTTTTCTACTTGTTTCTCCTATATAGAAGTCGTGGCAGTTATCACATTGTATTTTATAAATAATGTTGGTGTGGTGTTTGTCAGTGTAGTTCTTACATAGTATAGACCTTAGTTTTGTGCCTGGTTTTTGAATAAATTTAGTTTTAACTGGAATGTTATATTTTGTTACTAGTTTTTGCCAAATGTTGGTTATTTGTTTGCTGATGTCAGGAATATATGGTATACAGCAGTATATGGTTTCGTGATTTTTTGATTCGTGAGATATATTTACTTTTGTTGGTTGATTTTGCTTTCTGTCTAGGTGTGTGCGTATAATGTTTTCTACGGTTTGTGGAGGAAACTTATTAATGTTGATGAAGTGTTGTTTTATTTTATCTAATTCATTGTTAATTTTATCTGGTGAGCATAGTTTTATGGCTGTGTTTATCTGTGTTTTTGCATATAAAAGTTCTCAACAAGTGGGTTTCTCGACATCACTGATGGGTGATGTCATGTTAACATTATAAGTTGGAGTTGTTGGCATGTTTGTGGTTCTTTCTGCTTAAGTCCTGCTATATTCTGATAGGATACATCCATCTCTGCAGTTCTTTTGCCATCTGTTTCTCACCTCTGCACCAAATTGTAATCTGATAATTTGTCTTTGCCTATCAATGTTGTGTTTTACCACCTTTCATGGTGATTATCTTAACTTTGTTGGAATCTTTTGTTTTTCTTGAATTTCACCGTTTCTTTAAAAATGGATTTCCACAGGTGAAATATCTTCTGTTAATATATCTTTATGTTGAACACATATGTAGAGTACCAAGATAAGAGGATGAAGAAATTTCTGAACTAGATATTACCAGGAGGATTCGAGTAGGATAAGCTGCAAGACCAACGCCTAGCTTGGCAAAGCCTATGTTAAAAAAACACTATGTGGTCAGCAGAGCTAAATAGTATTGGAAACACAGTTGAAGTTTGGGAAAATGTTAACTTTTGAGAAGAAAAAAATTTTTCGTGAAGATTTCTTCTAATATTTTGGAGTAACTTTATCATTTTGGAGGAAACGTGCATGTATATATACATACAATGGTTAGTATGCTAAACTAAATAATGAGAAAAACTGTTTACCACATTCAAACAACTGAAATACCTAAACACTCGAAATATTGTAGATGAAACAAGGATTCAAAAACATTACCCTAAATCTGGAAAAAAAAACAACAACTGAATTCAAACAACATTACACAATTCTGCGAGTTAGTTAACCTAAGCATATTTTCAAACTGCACCTCGACTTAATGGTACATAAAGGTAAAGATTCCCAAGTTTTACAAAGAGGGGTTTTTCCACTCTTCATAAAACTTACGATTATGAATTTACTAATCTTTAAATCATAATTAAACACAAGTTTTGATAAAAAGAACTCGGTGACTATGGCACACTCAGACGTGCAAAATCATACACCAGTGACACTGCATGTTATCTCTTCTACTACAAGTTAACTAATAAATCAGCTCTGGACCTCTGGAGAAATTTGTAGAAGAATCCACTTTGCAGGTAAAGATTAAAGAGTAACAAAAAATACAAACTTCTGTCTCCTGTTAATCTCCAGGTGAACTCCGTTCAGCTTCTTGAGGTGCTAAAGAAATTGGCAATACGTGTTAAAACAGCATGAACTGTTTGTTGTAACTGTATAAAAATTACATTAAGCCTTGTCAGCACACCTTTGAAAAGTTGCATTATGAAACATCTGGGGTCCAGTGGGATCTCAAGAGAACCTTAGCATTATAGTAAGTTATGGATTAAAATTCCCAAACCCCACTGCACAACTTTTATTACAAATTCTGGAGGACAGAAGTTAACAAATAACAAAACAAATGTTGCTTTTCAGTTTTAAGCCATCACTTCCATAAACAGTGTGTAAAACAAACCAAAGCTTATTACACTCCTATATCCAAGTCGTTACCTCTATATGAGGAGATTACCCCAATCTCGAAACATTCAACTCAAATAAAACTAAGTGTACGTTGTGGGTCACCTTGGGTATTACAAGAAATTAACACAAATGTATCCCTGTAGTAGGCTAAAAATCCAATAAGAGGTTATTTCCAACAATTATCAAACAAGGTTTTTACAAAACAAAGCATTATAAGTAGTCATCACTTGTAGCAGAATGAGATGTACATATGTTTATCATAAACAGGCCAGATAATACTGTGCTATTTTGATGGACTGTCCTCTATAACAGCCTATGTACTGAAATAAATGTTCAGAAATGTTTTTTTCCTGTGCGATTAAAGTAAACTGCACGTATAGCGATGGTCAACGACAGTATAGGGTCATCTGTGTAGACCACAGATCAATGTTAGATTATAGCTATGTTTAAGAAACAAGACAATTACTTTAACTGGTTACGTGAAAAGATAAAAGTTACTGGGATCCTTGTTGACCCCAGATGTGCTGACAAGGGTTAAACAGTAACTCATTGAATTATTTCTATACACTATAAAAAAAGAAAACTAAACCTATCAGCTAAAATCACAACTCTTGAAAATTACTTATTAGAATAATATGAGCCTTATTACAAATGGCACACACAAATAATTCTGTCTTACAGGTGGCTTCTTTCAACAAGTGTATAAATACTCTAGAAACCATGAAAAACAAACAAATTACTGCTCGATATCTTAGCAGAATCAACTGTAAAGTTCCGACTTTAAATTCAAAATCACAGGTGTTAGAGATGGGTAGGAAAATAGGACTTGGTAAGACCAAATTCCACATTCTGATAGAATAAAGATTAGTGACTTACAGTCTTTCAGTGAGATGGGTAGGAAAATAGGACTTGGTAAGACCAAATTCCACATTCTGATAGAATAAAGATCAGTGACTTACAGTCTTTCAGTGAGGTGGGTAGGTAAATAGGACTTGATAAGACCAAATTCCACATTCTAACAGAATAAAGATAAGTGACTTACAATATTTCAGTAAGCTGGGAAGGTGGGACTAGTTGGAGAAGTGGTCTGAGAGGTGGTTACAGTCACAGTTCTCTCCCCTTGGGCGATATCTCCTGCTCTCCAGGCTCTGTACTTCATAAAAGTGTCTGTCCCATACAACAACATTGCAACAAATCCAAAGAACTGAAATAAAGGTATTTATTTTCATTTTAAATTCTCAACAATTATTTCTTATCAAGAATTTTACAAATGGTACTACAAAAAATTCTGTTAAAAATTTAAGAACAATAAAAATGTCCAGTTTGTATCATTCAGATGTGGAATATTATGGATTGTGTGTTTTCTTCTATTTATTGAAACCAACAAGTCAAAAACTGAAACTTGTATGTTGAAATACCATTTATTTTGGGAGTTTACTCAAGATACCTGGTACTACGGTACCAGATGTGTATTCAAGATACGAGGTGCGAAGGCCTGACCCTTAACACCCTTGTTTTATTTACAATAAATGCAGAACACTAGATTCTTTAAATGTTAAAAGAAACTGGATAACACTGAATTCTGGCTTCACATATAATCATGTATCAGAGACATTAAAGAATATTCTACACCAAGTACTTACCTACACACGTGAATAAAGATAATACACATAACATTACACATTAAATATTCTACACCAAGTACTTATCTACACACGTGAATAAAGATAATACACATAACATTACACATTAAATATTCTACACCAAGTACTTATCTACACACGTGAATAAAGATAATACACATAATATTACACATTAAATATTCTACACCAAGTACTCTTCTACACATGTGACTAAAGATAATACACATAACATTGCACATTAAATATTCTACACCAAGTACTTATCCACACATGTGACTAAAGATAATACACATAACATTACACATTAAAGAATATTCTACACCATGTACTTATCTACACATGTGACTAAAGATAGCACACATAACATTAAAGAATGTTTTGCATTATGTTACCGAGGTTACATTCCTTGTAATATTTTACTCTACATTATGTTACCTAGGTTACATTCCTTGTTATGTTTTATTCTACATCATGTTACCTAGGTTACATTCCTTGTCACATTTTATTCTATATCATGTTACCTAGGTTACATTCCTTGTCATGTTTTATTCTACATCATGTTACCTAGGTTACATTCCTTGTCACATTTTACTCTACATTATGTTACCTAGGTTACATTCCTTATGTTTCATTCTACATCATGTTACCTAGGTTACATTCCTTGTCACATTTTATTCTACATCATGTTACCTAGGTTACATTCCTTGTCATGTTTTATTCTACATCATGTTACCTAGGTTACATTCCTTGTCATGTTTTATTCTACATCATGTTACCTAGGTTACATTCCTTGTCACATTTTATTCTACACCATGTTACCTAGGTTACATTCCTTGTCATGTATTACGTTACCTACGTACATTCCTTGTCATTTGTATTATTAATAGTCTTACCCCAGCTGCAGCAAATGCATTGTCATATTTTCCATTAACTGACACGACCAGAGCAGCAATGAGGTAGAAAACGGTCCAAACTCCACAATACACCAGTTCCTACCCAAATATTTATAGAAAGAAAACAAGAGTTTATACAAGTAATATTACAGCATTGAAATCAGTTTATAATGGCTGTGTATGATGTAGTTGTGGAAAATCCACATGGTATTATTACATATAGATCATACAGGGTGTTCAGAAAGTCACTGTACACTTATATATTTATTAACAGACATGTTTCAACATAGAATACAGGAGGTAAATATGAATGACAATTATAAACAATGATGAATGTGACCCTTGTTGGTATCAATAGAGACCTGGATCTTTTTTATTTTGTTTCTAAACACCGCTATCAGTTGTTGGCTTGAAATAGACCGAATAAAATATGATTACAAAACTGTACTGATATCATCATGTCAGGTTCTCAGCACCTTATTAAATCAGTGAACCCCATATGAGACGTGAAATAGAAGCTGGTAACAGTATCACTTTTCAAACACCGGACTACCGTAACTTTGTTCGTGTCTAAACTAACTTGTGTATATAGTTAACTCCTTATCTTTGGTAGTTTGACCTACAACATACTAGTTTTTATCTCTTTCATCAAACAACATTATATCACATACATTTTTAACTTTAAGTTATCTACTGTCTTTGTTGATTTCAAATAAATGAAAAAAGGAACTTCTTATAAGCTTATGTATTGATAACTGATGCTAAATTCATGACTCATATAATCAGAAGTACATAATTCCTCATGCATCAAGTAACCAGACTCATTTTCATTGCCGAGATAAACAAAATCAAATCACTGGTAATATGTAGAATGACTATGTTATACAGTTCTTAATAAACACCAGTTTGACTTTATGTTATACAGTTCGAAATAAACACCAGTTTGACTTTATGTTATACAGTTCGAAATAAACATCAGTTTAACTTTGTTATACAGTTCTAATTAAACACCAGTTTGACTTTATGTTATTCAGTTCTAATTAAACACCAGTTTAACTTTATGCTATTCAGTTCTAAATAAACACCAGTTTGAAGTTTAGAAACATATGAATTACTCATTGTTTTTCCAATTTACTTTGACACCTGTTCCACATAGCAGCTGTCGGCAAAATAAGTTTATTTCTTTCACGAACAAGAAATATGCTGTTTTATTTTTTAAAATCTACAACTATTTCTAAAAGGAATAAAAATTGAAAGAAGAAATATTCTGAATGTCCTCTTTGACAATATTGTGCATTCGAACCTCAATATAAAAGTTTTGTGACACAGAAACTGTATGAAAGAACTTGTATTAAAAGTTTTTCAACAGTAGTTTCTGATGAATTAAACAAAACATTTAACGTCAGTTCCTTAACTTACCAATGTTAATCTGATGGGTCATACATTTTACGCATGCAACACTAATGGAAAATATATTTATAATTTATTGGTCTGTCAGACAAAAACAGAAATACATTGGAAAACACATTTCCACTCACTAAACTTTAGTTCGACTATAAGAACCACTACCAAATGGATTACTTACCACTAACAGCCACGGAATAATGTGAGTTTTCTCAATGATGTGAAAAAGATAGAAAATCAAAAGTATTAAAGTGACCCAAAAGGCTGTCATTGAAACAAAGCTGAACCAGTTGCTCTCAGAACACCAGTTACACACAGTCACTTGAACACATATAAAACCAATCAAGTTAATAACCTGAAATTAGAGAAAAATGATATAATAATAATAAGATAGAGATAATTTGGATAATTTATACACTTAACAAACACAACATTTCAGTGTAAAAAATGACAAATTAATAACAACTGAATTCACTTCTTTCCAGAAACATAAAAGAAATATTTTGTGAAGTTTCTACTTCTTAAACAGCTACAGGAACAAACAAAATACAAATATATATATATAAGCTCACCCATATGCCTCCTGGTGGCACTTTATTGAAAGCAGAGTAAAGTATATGCGCTTACAATTTGAAAATAAACAAAAAGTATGCTATAGTTTTCTTTGTTAAATGTATAACTAAAATTCAGAACTGGAAGAAAAACGTTTTATCATAATTTGTTTAAGTAGCTCTTTTTCACGTGTCATTTTTTTAAAACTTTAGAAGATCTAATAATTAATAGTAATTAAAATTTACATAAATTTACTGGGTTAATCATTGAACTCTGTACAAAAAGAAACATTTTATTAAACTCTGCTGTCTTAAGGTTTCGATACATGTGAACTTGTATAGGTTACGCTTTTTCATGTTCATTAAAATTCTAACAACATGAAAACAAAAAGATAGAGAAAATAGAAGAAAACTGTGTGCTATAGATTTGCATACAATATACAGTATGACTTGTTACAAAAAACGGTATAAAAAATTATAGCTTCACTTCCAACGTATCTATATAACAAGTTTTTGTGTTCCTTATATTACATACTTCATTTTGTAGCACAGTGACAGAAATATTTGTAACTATTTGGCACTACGTTGTTTTTTTTTTTTAATATAAGTGCTAAAACTAAAGTTGATCACATTATACCAGTGATTTTCTCGTTTTATAAACATAATTTTTTTCATTTATACTTAAAACTTAAATTCCCATCAGTATCTCACATATTAACATTATGGGAAATATACAATGAATTTTTTTATATTTATAAAGTGAATATTTTTACTTTCAGTAGGTATTTCAAGTCTAAATATCCTGAGGTTAACTTTACCATTTATGCAGTTTTCAAGGGTAATAATAACAACAGGATTTGGTGAAATATTTAAAGAGTGTACACATATTTCTAAATTACTGAAAACAAATCTGGTTTATTTCACTTAGATGTAAATTCACACACCACTTGGACAACTTTTAATATTCCTGGGACTGTACGAATGTAGCTTTTGTCAAATCGTATGACTGGAGACACTTTAGTTGTGCTCGAAGTAACAGTTGTACTTGTGTGGGTTGCTGAAAAATCAGTTGCCATATTTCAGTTTTGTTTTTCTCCTAGAGAGAAAGACGTAAAAAAAAATTATTTTCTTTTCTACCATTATATAAAGGCTTATTTCCATCTTTGTTAGAATTGTATTACACTTTTGTAAATTTTCAGCTGCACTATACAAAGTTTAAGAGCTTCTACTTTAATAAATAATTTTACAAAAACGGAGAACACTTAAATCATTTTAAAAACTCTGTATAACCAGGCTTTAACTTTCATAAAACTTTAAAGTATCAGCAGGCAATTTAAAAGGAATAAAAATTACTTTTATTATCACAAATAGTGTTTTGGAGCATCACACATAAAAACTTTATTATTTATGTGAAATTACATCACAAATATCAATAATACTGACAGTCAGAACAACTAACAAACCATGGAAGTTAACAGAACAGAAAATATCAACTAAACTACATTACTAAAGTTCGCAACACAAATGCAATGTTGGTTTCTAATTCTAACAAACTTACTTTAGGACTAACTCACTTATGTGCCAGGTGGTGTTGAAAGTTAAAGTTCAAAGGAGTCAATGACAACGATAATACACCAACTCCGATCCTTAGGACTAAATCTTAATACTAGGAGTTGCAGAACTGCTGAATTTAGAAGATTCTATACAAATTCTGCTAATATCGATAAGTTAGTAACGTCCTTCAAACTCGAACTATTTAGATTAATTTTAGTATTAATTAATGAACTATAATAAAATCTAAAGATTTATACCATTAAAAGCTTTCAAAAAACTTAATTTTCTTACCTTCTTCAAGTTGCAATACAGAAGATATAAAATTACACCTAACAACCCGCACAGCAAAAAGAATTTTACTATATGATACAAGGATTAGAGGGCGCTAAGTTAACTGAACTAATTTCTCTTTCAGTACAATTGTGTTGCATACACATGATATTTTTGTATTTTTATTGCTGGTTGTTTTTATAGTTATAGAGGTTTTCGGTTGTTTTCAGTAATCATTCCAAACTTTGTTATTTTGCATCATAATTTTGTTAACTTATATTTTAAACATTTTTTTCTTTTGTGTGAAGTTATGACGATTTTTGAATTGATTAATCATTTTCATAAAATTGAAACGGATAATCGTCGGCTAATTTGTATCCCACGTTAGAAAATCTGAAGATGGAACAGTCAAAGTTCAGAAATAGAATAGGCCTGGCATGGCCGAGCGCGTTAGGGCGTGCACTCGTAATCCGAGGGTCGCGGGTTCGCGCCCGCGTCGCGCTAACATGCTCCCCTCCCAGCCGTGGGGGTGTATAATGTGACGGTCAATCCACTATTCGTTGGTAAAAGAGTAGCCCAAGAGTTGGCGGTGGGTGGTGATGACTAGCTCCTTCCCTCTAGTCTTACACTGCAAAATTAGGGACGCTAGCACAGATAGCCCTCGAGTAGCTTTGTGCGAAAATTCCAAAACAAACAAACAAACAAACAGAAATAGAAACAACATACTGTATATTTCGTACATTTTTCTAGAAATATATGTATGCATAGATTTTTCCTGGTTCTAACATGTCAGCTTATGTTGTTTTGGGCCCGACATGGCCAAGCGCATTAATGCGTTTACTCTTAATCTGAGGGTCGGGGGTTCGCATCCCCATCGCGCCAAACATGCTCGCCTTTTCAACCGTGGAGGTGTTATAATGTTACGTTAAATCCCACTATTCGTTGGTAAAAGAGTAGCCCAAGAGTTGGCGGTGGGTGGTGATGACTAGCTCCCTTCCATCTAGTTTTACACTGCTAAATTAGGGACGGCTAGCACAGATAGCCCTCGAGTAGCTTTGTGCGAAATTGAAAAAAACAACAAACAAACAAATACGTTGTTTTATGTGAACGAATGCCAAAAATATTTTTTTTATTTTGAGATGACTGGCAAATCGGCGATATCTGCCTATTAGAAAAAAACACTTGTGGATACACAATCTGTGTATGCAGCTGTAGTCTAAAGGACGTTTTCTGCTTTTTGAAACGTCGTCTTTACACTTGAACTGTGTTAAGTAGGTTGTATGTAACCAATATATTTCTACACGTGTTTTTCTTATAGTCAGTAGCCACCTGTTTTGTACTTTATCGAATATTAATATTATACCTAAATTTTTTATCAAAGAATGCTTTCCTTTTGTGAATAAATACAAAGATACACAATAGGTTATCTGTGCTGTGCTCACCTTGGGTTTCGAAAATCCGTTTCTAGCGTTATAAGGTTAATACTTACCGTTTAGCCATTGTGGCGTTAAAACAGAAATCAAGCGTGTAAGACTGTCGCCTGTCATACATCACATGCGGTTGGATATTTAACCATCCAAACAAACATATTTAATCTAAATTATTCTTTCTATTTGGCCTGGCATGGCCAAGCGCGTTAAGGCGTGCGCTCGTAATCCGAGGGTCGCACTAAACATGCTCGCCCTCCCAGCCGTGGGGGTGTATAATGTGACGGTCAATCCCACTATTCGTTGGTAAAAGAGTAGCCCAAGAGTTGGCGGTGGGTGGTGATGACTAGCTGCCTTCCCTCGAGTCTTACACTGCTAAATTAGGGACGGCTAGCACAGATAGCCCTTGAGTAGCTTTGTGCGAAATTCCAAAAACAAACAAACAAATCTTTCTATTTATGAATGAAAAAAATTTCCCATTTTATATTTCGAGGTCAATTTTCGTTGGAAATCGAATCAGATTTAATTATCCGAGTTATAGACATAGTCCTACTTTTAGGCCTCTGATAATATAAATTAATTATATACAGATGTACGTTCTGTACTGTGCGGAGAATCGAGTGTAAGTTTTTAGTATTTTAAGTTAACAAATTTACTGCGGACCCTCCAACGGATTTTGAAGGCAGAACATACAGCTGAAATTATAGTATTTTATATCATTAGAAGTAAAGCA